>JAHREE010145496.1:0-12633 GCA_033628505.1 Tringa tobata | reverse complement strand
AAAGGAGGGTGTAGCCAGGGGGGGTTGGTCTCTTCTCCCAAGGAACAGGCGATGGGACAAGAGGAAATGGCCTCAAGTTGCACCAGGGGAGGTTTAGGATGGATATTGGGAAAAATTTCTTCACTGAAAGGGTCGTCAAGCCCTCGAAGAGGCTGCCCAGGGCAGTGGTGGAGCTACCACCCCTGGAGGTATTTAAAAGCTGGGCAGACGTGGTGCTGAGGGACGTGGGTTAGTGGAGGTTTTTTTCAGTGTTGGGTTGATGGTGGGACTCGATGACCTGAAAGGTCCCTTCCAACCCAGACAGTTCCATGACTCCATGCTGGTATCACGCCTGGCGCCCTGCGACCCCAGCAGGTTCCTGGCCCTGCAGCTCGTGCTTCGGCACAGAAGGCAGAGGCTTTGCCTGTGTTATTCTTGTAACGCTTTCAACAACTCAAAACCAGCAAATCCGAGAGCCAGAGCTGTTCGCTGAGGTTACTAAACGCAGAAACCCACATAAGACATTTTCCTCTTATTCTCAGAGTCTGGAGATGACACACACGTATTCTATTAATGCCACCAACCAGACTAATGCCAAGAAGGGAAATCCTTTCCAAGTGAAAATTAAGAGACCAACTTCCCTCTCGCTTACTGAGAAAAGGAAGTACAGGCAGGAGATAACTAAAATAAATTTGATGAATTCAAGAGAAACGGGGCGGTAAGCGCTGTAATCAGCGGAGCCAAATGGGGGTCAAACACTGTCCTTGGAAACCTCAGCAGGGAAGGGCCACGGTAAGGACAGAAACCACCTTGGAATGGGGACCTCAGGGAAATGCAGGCACATGTGTCCCTGCCGGCGAGGGGCAGGGAATGACTACACATCTCCTGTCCAACAACTCTTATTCCCCATCAAGAGCATCACACTGAGCTGAGAGAGGTTTAAACGAGAAGATATGGATGCAGAACCTTAGTCCTTCTCTTATTTCCTTTATCACATTTTCTCACTAGGGAAGAATTCCTCAGTGACAGGCAGCAGTCAGCTTAAGGAAAAAAAATAAACCACTCGGGGCCGTTTTCGGGAGGAAGAGAATCAAAATGAGCAGAATCCCACTTCTGGAAGAGCCGAGCAACAGTGACAGGGAGAGACACAAACGTGACACGAGCATCACAACGATACCAAAACTTTGGCTCAGCCCCTTGTAAAACACCCACCCAGGGTGCATGAAGTGCATCTCATCGCTGGGATGGAAAACAGGAGCCAGGAGATGGGGACCCGACTCCCTGGAGGAGACCGTAGGGGACAGACTCCTCACTGCCTGCTCACTGGATGCACTCAACCTTCTGAGGCTTCTCCACCGGTTTTGGGAAAGAACAACATTCATCTCCTCCTCCCCTCCAGACAGCAATTCTTTCTTTTTTTAAAAAAAAAAACAAAACAAAAAAACAGTTGGGCAATTGTTTTAAGGAGAAGTATAGGAGGGGAAAAACACATTCCTCTGAAGCAGCATCACTGCCAGGCACAGGACTGCAGGATCATCAAACCTGTAGCCACTTGCTGACCTCCCGCTTAAAAAGCACCTCAGAAACAACATCTATGCATTATTTCAGGCAATATTAAGAGCAAGAAGAAAAGCTCTTCTTTTTACAAGGGATAAAATATCCCTTTTGATTTCTAACTCTCCTCTTTAAACCGTTTACCCTGTGCTGCTCTCCCACATGGAAAGGATGAGGAATTATCGGGGAGGGTGGTGGTTCAGGACAGTTTAAGTGTGCATGAACCGGCTGTTCGCTCTCAGCACACCACTTGTGCTCCAGCGAGATCGCTGCAAACCCATGACACCGCTCATTTGTTCAACAAAGTTTCATGAATTCCAGCTGGAGACTCCTTTTTTTCTTCCCCCAGGGCCAAAGGGAAACTCACTGATATTTTTCATGTTTTAGGATGTGGGGAAAGGCACACAGGAACATTGAAACGTATTAAATTGTTGGATTCCTCTTCCCCCACTTCTCCTCCCACCTTTTTTTTTCCAGAAGAAGGGAGTCTTCCAATCCCTAAAACAGATCAAAAAAGCAGACTGCACGTGAATAGCATCAATGAGCACTGAATTCATCTGCCCCTCTGAGCCCCCGATCACCGTACCCTGGCAGCAGCGGTCACCAGCTCGACCCGCAGCTCCTTCAGCTGGCCCTAAAAAAGGTGTTGTCTGGAGGTACAAGAGCATCCTCTGTGGGAAGAAACACAAAACCAGGCTGATACAGGAGCGGTCACTACAGCACTCCTGTCTCTATTAGCAGTTAATTGGTTTTCAGCTTGGGGTAGAAAAAGCAGCAGCAGCTGACACTGCCAGTGATGATACATCTTCCTGATGTACCTGGGATCTCCTGAGCAAAGCTAAATTTGGACATTTCAGTGGTTCCCACCATCCCTTTGATCCGGACACACCAGAAGATGTGACAGGAACTTCAGCAGAGCAGCAATGAACAGCCTGAGTTGGACGGTTGGTGCAGCATCTGCAGCTTATTTTCATATAATAACTGTTAGTGAGGGCTATTGGAAAGCTTCCTCGCTTTTAAAAAACCAAACCTCTGGCTAAAGTCAACAGTGCCAGTCAGTTCATGAAATGTTTCTATCCCACAGCTGAAGAATGGCTTTCCTGCTGCATTTCTGCTTTGGTGACGTCAGGGTGTTCGGGTGACTTCAGGCAGACAGTATCTGCCGCTTCTCATCTTGCTCTATTTAATCCCTGTGAAGACATTTTCCCCCCTCAAATTTCTTTCAACATTATTTTGGGAGTCTCGTTTAAAACAGATCCCTTATAAAGGCTCCTGGCAACTCTGAGAGTGTTTTTCTTGATCTTTTTTACTAACTTCAGAGGATAAACCGTTCAGCTCTCTCAGTTTAACAGTGCGGACAACGTTAACGAGTTGGAGGAGAAGCCAGGCCACGAAGCTCCCAAGCTCCCACCCCACCTCCTCTCCCACTGTGTTCAAACAAGATCTCCTGACACGCTCTGACACCTTGCCTTCCTCTGGCACCTTGCCTGAACAGAAAAAAAAGAAAAAGTCTGTTTTCAAGCATTCAAGCATTAATGAAGGTGGCATCAGTCCATGACTCAGGTGTCTGTGTCTCTCATTTGCCTTCTGGTTTTGAAACAGATTTCCAGGTGAGGAGGTGATGCAACATTTTATAAACTAACCCCCAGACTCTCCAAGACTGTTCCTGGTGTCCTTAGTGGGATTCGGAGCTCTCCTGCTACTCAGGAGGACAGCAATGCCACGCTTGGACTCGCAGGTTGTAACTATTACTGCCACTGCTAAGAAGCAGTAATAGAACCAGTAAGGAAAAACATTTACAAAATGAGATAAGAAAAGGTAAGAAAAACCCAAACTGCCATCACTGCCCCCTCCTCCAGCATTCCTAATCACACGTTTTAGAAACCACCAGGAATGAAGACAACAAGTGGTCCCTTTCCCAGAGACTGCCGGAGACCCTACAAGAAGGGACCAAAGCCAGCACTGAGAATAAGAGCATTCCCACAGACCTTCAGCTCTGCTTCTCTGCAGGTTCTTTGTGCCCCATCACACAAGTGATTTCTTCACATGGTGAGGAAGATGAGCTTATTTTCCATCAGCAGCACACCAGCAGCAGAGCCAGCAGGTTAAAAGCTGTGCCAGGTGAGGTCCCAGCAAGGTTCTCCTTACTACCAGCCAAGATTCAACCAGCAGCACCTTCCCTATCAGATGTCACCATGCACCTTAGTCCTGTCACATCTCCACATGGGCAGGCTGAGAGGGATGGTAAGGGATGCTGAGGAAAGACCCTCCAATGGTCTGGAGGGAAGAGTCCAGAGCTCAGTATGGAAAACCAATGATCAGGTTAAATCTGTTGTCTCTAGTTCAAAGAAAACTTTGAAAAGAAGCTTCAGAAAGCAGAGAACAGAACAGGAGGAGAGAATCAGAGGAATGGACAGTGAGGTGGACTGAAAACTGGATGAAAGACAGAGCTCAGAGGGTTGTTTTTAGGGGCATAGAATGCAGCTGGAAGTCTGTAACAAGTGGAGTCCCCCAGGGGTCAGTACTGGGTCCAGGCCTCTTCAATATATTCATCAATGACCTGGACGAAGGGCTGGAATGTACCCTCAGCAAGTTTGCTGATGATACAAAACTGGGAGGGGTGGCTGACACCCCAGAAGGCTGTGCTGCCATCCAACAAGACCTGGACAGGCTGGAGAGCTGGGCAGAGAGGAACCTGATGAACTTCAATAAAGGCAAGTGCAGGGTGCTGCACCTGGGGAGGAATAACCCCCTGCACCAGGACAGGCTGGGGGTGGCCTGCTGGAGAGCAGCTCTGAGGAAAAAGACTTGAGAGTCCTGGTGGACAACAGGATGACCATGAGCCACCAATGTGCCCTTGTGGCCAAGAAGGCCAATGGCATCCTGGGGGGCATCAGGAAGAGGACCAGCAGGTGGAGGGAGGTCATCCTGGCCCTCTGCTCTGCCCTGGGGAGGTCACATCTGGAGCACTGGGACCAGTTCTCAGCTCTCCAGTTCAAGAAGGACAGGGAACTGCTGGAGAAGGCTCAGCAAAGGGCTACAAAGATGATGAGGGCCCTGGAGAACCTCCCTTACAAGGAGGGGCTNCTCTGCCCTGGGGAGGTCACATCTGGAGCACTGGGACCAGTTCTCAGCTCTCCAGTTCAAGAAGGACAGGGAACTGCTGGAGAAGGCTCAGCAAAGGGCTACAAAGATGATGAGGGCCCTGGAGAACCTCCCTTACAAGGAGGGGCTTAGGGACTTGGGTCTGTTTAGTCTGGAGAAGAGAAGGCTGAGGGGGGATCTGATCAACACCTACAAATACTTCAAGGGTGGGTGTCAGGAGGATGGGGCTGGTCTTTTTTCAGTGGTGCCCAGGGACAGGACAAGAGGAAATGGGCACAAACTTGAATATAAGAAGCTCCACCTAAACATGAGGAGGAACTTCTTTCCTGGGAGGGTAGCAGAGCCCTGGAAGAGGCTGCCCAGAGAGGTGGTGGAGTCTCCTTCTCTGGAGACATTCAAATCTGCCCAGAGACATTCCTGTGGGACCTGCTTTGGGTGACCCTGCATTGGCAGGGGGTTGGACTGGATGATCTCCAGAGGTCCCATTCGGTGATTCCCCAACTTCTGAGTGCTCCTATTGAGATGAAGTATTCCACTATTTAGATCGCTCACGACAATTAGCAATGTTTGAACGTGGGTGTTAATTTTTCCCCTAAGAAGGGTTAACCCCACCTCTACAGCATGCAATAAAGACAGAACATTTCCCCAATAAACCCAAAGTCGTTTCTATTCTGTAAAATAAGCTCAAGAAGCAAAATAAAAAAAAAAATAAAAATATCTATCTGCATAGTATGAGGTCAGCTGGGCTACGGATGGTTATTTTACACCGGACTATTAAAAACACATGAGTCTCTGTATGTTTGTAGAAAACCTGAACCTGCTGGTGCTCAGCCCTTCCCCAGCAATGCTGAGCATCTTCAAATCCCAGCGCCTGCAGGACTCGAGCCACCTCGGAAGGGGGTCAAAGCACCCCAGGATTGTAACTCTGCATGATGAAAAGGTCTATTGTTTAGACAGGACGATGAACATTTTTTTTTTTTAAATTTAAAATTTAATCTTTAATCATTTCTTATTTACAAACTGATCCTAACAATGATGTAACATATCCCTGGCCCCATTGGTTCCTGTCTCATAACTCATACATATTCCATACACAATGCTAATTAGTTTGTATTACAGCAAAAATGGTCTTAATAAACAGAAACGTGAAACGACTTCAGGGTTTCTTTTTTGATTATGTGATAGCCATGTAAAATAATCTTCAGGAGAAGCATTTTACTGAACATACACTGACAGGGATATCTGCCCTAGGAGAGATGAATCCCATCCCTCCAGCAATACAGCGCCCAATGCTGTCTTCAACACATCTCTGCATCCCCAAGAACACTTTCCCTCACTTTCTCCGATTTTACAAGAATATTTCACTGTGTTCTACCTGCTGCTCTCCGTACACAGGGCTCCAGTCTCAGGTGGAGCCTCTAAATTGCATTTTGATGGAAGCACATCAGGCTAACAAAAATTCTGTACCAGGCAAGTCACAGGCTTTGATCATTGAACCGGCACCGAAAAGCTAAGTCCACCTTGGAGGCTTAGAACCACCATGGTTGAGACAGCAAGCTTTATTTTGCAAAGCTTTTTTTTTTTTTTAAATAGATAAAAATAAATAATGCTTCAATTTTTAGTTAGTTTTAGAAATTGGACTTTGACGAGAAATCAAAAATGTTACATAACCATGTAATTAAAGCATCATTATGACAGACTGTTTACTTGAAATGAGCCATTTTTGGTTGAGAACACCCTGAATATTCGTTCTGTATATAACATTCACTTGACCAGTGAAAGGATGTAAACAGGGGTCTAGTTTTGCAGCTTATCCATTTAGGAACATATTTGTGCTCTGACATAGATTTGAAACGAGCCAGAAGGAAAGGAACCCAGCCCCGACGGCGTGCACCAAACGGAGAGCAACAGCCTGAAAATGCCAAACACTACAAATTTTGCAAGCTCCCAATATTTACCATCCGGTGCCGAGTCCTATATTCTCAGACGAGGAGGCCACAATGAGAAAACAACATCTCTATAAGGGTAAAACAAACAGCATCCAGGATTTCTGAAAGCATTCTTCCAAAATTATTGCACTCGGTTAGATTGCCTCATCAACAGGGCCAGAGGCCATTTACACTATTTTCTTTCTTCTCTTTTTTTTTTTTTAATGTAACAGATGAAAGGATTACAGAAAGTTTTCTGGGGCCAAATTTGGAATTAATGATGGGAAAATTCTTTTGCTAATCCCCCATCTCTCCCACTGCTAGCAGGCTCCCAAGGCTGGAAAAACCCAATGTCTCCCGGTATCCTCCTTCTATTTCACTCATCAGTGCAAAATCCTGCACTCGGGAGGTTTGGGAAGGACCCTCAGCTTCACACAGAGCCATAAAATCTCAAGGACAGAGCTATACTGAAAATCAGAGTAAAGAATGACATGAGACTCCAATTAAAACTTGGATGCGTCGCAAGGAAATCAAAGGATGGGACTCATCTGCTCAGGGTAGATGTTTGCCTTTGGAGAAGTGGCCCATGAGCCAGCAATGTGCCCTTCTGGCCAAGAAGGCCAATGGCATCCTGAAGTGCATCAAGAAGAGCGTGGCCAGCAGGTCGAGAGAGGTCATCCTCCCCCTCTGCTCTGCCCTGGGGAGGCCACAGCTGTAGTACTGGGACCAGTTCTGGGCTCCCCAGTTCAAGAAGGGCAGGGAACTGCTGGAGAGGGTACAACAGACGGCTATGAGGATGATGAGGGACCAGAGCATCTCTCTGCTGAGGAAAGGCTGAGAAACCTGGGGCTGTTCATCTGGAGAAGGGCAGACTGAGAGGGGATCTCAGCAATGCTGAGCAATATCTACAGAGTGTGTGTCAAGAGGATGGGGTCAGGCTCTTCTCAGTGGTGTTTGGTGACAGGACAAGTGGGAACGGGCACAAACTTGAATATAAGAAGCTCCACCTAAACATGAGGAGGAACTTCTTTCCTGTGAGGGTGGCAGAGCCCTGGCAGAGGCTGCCCAGAGAGGTGGTGGAGTCTCTGTCTCTGGAGACATTCAAACCCCGCCTGGACACGTTCCGGTGGGACCTGCTCTGGGTGACCCTGCTCTGGCAGGGGGTTGGACTGGATGATCTCCAGAGGTCCCTTCCAACCCCTGCCAGTCTGTGACTCTATGATCCCAGCCCAGGCTCAGCGGAGACAAACAGGCTTTGCTGGGACATGGAGCTCAGCAAGGGTGATGCCCCCCAGCCCACCCAAGAAGAAGGATCAACTCTCTAGAGAGCCCAGTGACCACTGCAGCTGGACCAGTTTGCAGGATGCCCTCCTAGGAACCTCCAGCATCACCTCACGGCACTGCCTGGCAGCCCACCAGTGGAGTAAAAATTGGTACTGCTGAAGAAAAGCAAGATTTAATCACTTTCAGTCATTTAACAAACACAAAAGAATTTACAGGTACCAACTCTAGTGGAGAAGTAAACTTTGCTTAATGAATCGGGATGCTCCACCACTCCTGCATCTGCAAAGGCACAGCTACACCAACTGGCACCCACGGGAAAGAGCCTGGAGCCACCTCCAAGAGCTGGGAAGAGCAAATATCTCTGCTGAACAGAGCCTGAGCTGCCAGGGAAAGGGAGAAATCAGCCCGGAATAACAGATTGTGTAGAAAATAACGTCACCCAGCTCCCTAAAGTCTGTTTCATCAACTATCAGCCACTATCAGCCACTTCTGAATTAAGCCAATATTTTATCATAACAGGAGAACAAGCTCAAGGTGCTAATCAGTTGCGGAAGGCAGGAATGTCCAAAGTAGCTCAGGGAAATCAAGCTGGAAATCAAGCTTCCCGCAGAGACGGGCAATTTGATGGAAAATTTGACTGGAATAAAAAGAAATACTGATGCAGCATTTAATGAAGATGAGCTTCCCCCGCCTCCCCGCAGCACGGACAACGGCATTAGCACTCAGCAGGAGGAAGGAAAGAGATTCCAAGGGAGGGGAAATGACATGGCAGTCATCCTCATTAGCCCAAGGTACCATACCCCCCCGTTATCCACAATTAAAAATAAAATCTCCCTGAATCGATAAAAAAAACAGAAGAGGTTGCATAAAGTCAGAGGAAACTCGGGAGCCGCTTGCTCGGCAGTGACAAAGCTGAGTGATCTGGTTCCCCGTCACAAATTGTTTCAAGATCTACAAACACAGAATCATAGAATGAGATGGGGATGGAAGGGACCTCTGGAGATCATCTAGTCCAACCCCCTGCCAGAGCAGGTCCACCCAGAGCAGGTTGCACAGGAACGTGTCCAGGAGGGGTTTGAATATCTCCAGAGAAGGAGACTCCACCACCTCTCTGGGCAGCCTCTGCCAGGGCTCTGCCACCCTCACAGGAAAGAAGTTCCTCCTCATGTTTAGATGGAACTTCTTATGTTCAAGTTNCTTGTCCTGTCCCTGGGCACCACTGAAAAAAGACCAGCCCCATCCTCCTCACACCCACCCTTGAAGTATTTGTAGGTGTTGATCAGATCCCCCCTCAGTCTTCTTTTCTCCAGACTAAACAGACCCAAGTCCCTCAGCCTTTCCTCATCAGAGAGATGTTCTAGTCCCCTCATTATCTTTGTAGCCCTCTGCTGTCCCCTCTCCAGCAGTTCCCTGTCCTTCTGGAACTGAGGAGCCCAGAACTGGACCCAGTGCTCCACACTCTGCAGGGCCAGCTGGTTTCAGTCTTGAGATTCAAGAGGCAGAGGCAACTCAGTGTTTTCTCTCCCTCCAGGCTCTGCCCTGCCATCAGCAAGAGACCATCCTCTCCTCTTTTTACTCTCAGCACTCCCCAAAGTTTCCATCTTTTGAGAAAGTTGCCTGTAGCTCACAAAAGAGCACACAAGAAAACATTAAGAATTTGGCTCTAGGCTTCGTAACTGTCTGTAAGACAAACAAAACTGGCATTATTTGCGTTATTTGCAAAAGGGAGGGTTAAATGTATTCCCAATTTCACAGATGTTTCAAGGCTTCACTGCTAGAAAAAGCCTGGGGTGGTCACGCAGCAATGCCATGGTACAATACACAGTACCTTCAGGGGCCCAAAAACATAAGGATTTGGGGACCTTCCCTCACCCCCAACAGAGGGAAATGGGACACAGACAGTGTATTTTCCTGATGAGAAACCAAGGTTTCACAGAGAATTAGTAAACACGCTCATGCTTCCCACCTGTTTTCTATTTAGAGCAAAAAAAAAAGCAATTAATAAGACTTTTTCAACAACGGTTAATAGAGGAAACTTATGAAACCGAGATTTTTAATTGAAAATGTCTTTACTCACATGAGGCATGGGATCAAAATCTGACAAGAGCACTAAAGCAGAGTTTCTCCCAGCTGCGCAAACCAGTTCTTAACAACCTTAAGATTAATAAACGAAGACATATTCTAGACATTTCATCTCCCTCCTGGATTTAGCCATGTATCCAAGGGGCACAGGGGACAGCCGTCCCCTGATTTCACTCTGGTTGGAAGGGAGCTCCCAAGCAGTACTTCTTTTACATGGTTGTTAATCAGACCCCCCCACACACTCTGCACAGAAAAATTCAAGGGGAAGGAAAAAAAAAAATAGGTTGAGGAAGACGCCGATTTAAGCATATCATTTATTAGCAAGTAAAAGGACATTTACCTTCTCGGTGGTTAAGTACAACACAAGCCAAGGATAAAGCATGTGGTGCAAGTCTTTGTGCAGGGGAGAAAGCTGGCGGGGTTCCACGGCTCTAATTGAGCTATTACCATATTGTAAGAAACGAAAAGTCAGAAAGACTGGAGGATCCGCTCTCCCTCCTAGGGACAGTTCATGTCACGCAGACAATTAAGCAAGTAACAAAGCACGTTTACCAGGAGAGCAATTCCCCCATTAGAATACTGGCTCGTTTTAAAGAAAATAGCTACTCTTCTAGTTCAATATCGTACTTAATTTGATCCTACATTCAATGCCATGAAACCTTCAAAACCCAAATCCCGTGTAGCGAACACAACGCTTCTCCTTTAATCACTGCCTCAAGACTTCCATTTAGTCCGTAAGGAAAGCCACAGAACAAGAATGCTGAAGTGAAACCCAGCAACGCGCAAAAGCTCACCATAAAAACCGCCAGAAAACTGAAAAATGCAAAAGACGGAGCGCAAAATTAATAAATAAATCACCAATCTTCTCCTGCAAAAGGCAGGCTCGATAAAAATATATAGCAGGTGTTAGACCTCGTACACACACAAGGGGACACGGAGCAAAACACAATAAACCAACCAGCTCCTGCAGTGGTCGTTTGCAAACCTTTACAGTACGGTCTGGTGACTTTGTGGGCAAAAAGGAGTGCAGTTGTATGAGTGAAAAAATAATAATATCATAATCTTACATAAAAGTGAGGCAAAAGGAGTTTCTACAAGTCTTGTTCTTACCGTTCTGTTCATCCAGCTCATTCCCAATTTCCTGCCCCATTTGCTTCTGCCGGGATATGATTGAAGAAAGCGCATCGAGTCCAGCATCTTGCTCTGCACCAGAAAAATATACAAAATTACATGAAAAAAAAATTGCTGATGTGCCAGGCTTTGTACCATAAAAGACATAGAAGTGAAGACAAAGATCTACTCTGTGCTTAAAGAGTTAAACGTACGAAGAGAAATGCATCAACAGAACATGAAAATGAATCCTTAGGGCAACAGCACTCTTAAAATTATGTGAATGATGGGTAATTAATTTGTCTGCTCTGGCTGGGACATTTAGCTGAGGGTCCCAAAAAAAAATATATAATAAAAATCCAAGAATTCAACATTCAGCTGTTACTCAATCATAAATGTAGGAGATTTTCTGGCACACACAGAGAGATCCCTGATTAGCCTTTTTAAATTTTCCAAGAAACTTTTAACATGAATAAAAGACAAACAGGTGATGCAAACACCAAAGAATTCAAATAGATTTTAAGCTGCAAGAAGATACAGAGCACCTCGGGGAGAGCCCGAGACAGAGGGACACTGTGGGGCAGCTATAATTTGACGTGCTCCCACCAGCTCTGCAGACTCGTGTATCAAGATCCACATCACCACTGCCATCCCAGTTTGTGGAGATGTTGCTGCTGGTCGGCTGCAGTACAGGAGCCAGAAATCATACAGGATGGATGGAACCTCCTTCCCTGCACCAGGAGGAAGATCTGACCCCCAGCACCTCTTCCTGCTGGGGCTGACCTGCTGGAAAGCAGCTCTGAGGAATAAGACTTGGGAGTCCTGGTGGACAACAAGATGATCACAAGCCACCAATGTGCCCTTGTGGCCAAGAAGGCCAATGGCATCCTGGGGGACATCAGGAAGAGTGTGACCAGCAGGTCAAGGGAGGTCATCCTCCCCCTCTGCTCTGCCCTGGGGAGGCCCCATCTAGAGCACTGGGACCAGTTCTGGGCTCCTCAGTTCCAGAAGGACAGGGAACTGCTGGAGAGGGTTCAGTAAAGGGCTACAAAGATGATGAGAGGCCTGAAGCATCTCTCTGATGAGGAGAGGCTGAGGGACTTGGGTCTGTTTAGTCTGGAGAAGACTGAGAGGGGATCTGATCAACACCTATAAATACTTAAAGGGAGGGTGTCAGGAGGATGGGGCCAGTCTTTTTTCAGTGGTGCCCAGGGACAGGACAAGAGGGAACGGGTATAAACTTGAACCTAAGAAGTTCCATCTAAACATGAGGAGGAACTTCTTTCCTGTGAGGGTGGCAGAGCCCTGGCAGAGGCTGCCCAGAGAGGTGGTGGAGTCTCCTTCTCTGGAGACATTCAAAACCCTCCTGGACACGTTCCTGTGCAACCTGCTCAGGGTGGACCTGCTCTGGCAGGGGGTTGTACTGATGATCTCCAGAGGTCCCTTCCAACCCCGTGTCATCCTGTGATTCCAGTAACCAAAACTGGAGCTTGAGGTATCTCCTGGAGCATCTGAAACAGAGTTCCCGCCACTCAGTGCAAGTCAGGGGATCCCCACCACAAACCAAACCATGAACATCAAAAATCAGGGA
>JAHREE010145410.1:0-52241 GCA_033628505.1 Tringa tobata | reverse complement strand
AAAAAAAAATAATCGCCGTATGCGCGTTTGGGCTGTGTGGGCAAGAGCAAGCTCATGCGCACTAAAGCGGGTGAAGCGGCGCGTCTGCCATAGTCTGTGTGGGCAAGCGCATGCGCAGTAGCCGCGAAGAAAAAAAGCAGCTTTCATGCGCATTTGAGCTGTGTGGGCAAAAATCATGCGCATGCGCAGTAATGCAAGTGAAGCGGTGCGTGGGTAATAGCCTGTGTGGCTACACGCATGCGCAGTAGGAAAAAGAGGCGCATGCGCGTTTAGGCTGTGTGGGCAAGAGTATGCGCATGCGCTCTAAAGCGAGTGAAGCGGCGCGTCCGCCATAGCCTGTGTGGGCACGCGCATGCGCAGTAGCCCCGGGGAAAAAAGCGGGGCACGTGCGCTTTGTCGGCGTGGGCATGGGCACGCACTGTAAAGCGGGTGAAGCGCAGACAATCCCACTATAACTAAAGTATGTTTTATATTAGCTGCTGTTGTCGTCTCTGCTCTAACCCATTCATCAACGTCACTGCGTCTCTTAGGCCCAGTTGTGCCAGTTCAGTTTGAAATGCAGCAAGAAGAACATTTTGTTCCCTCACAAAAAGCTGATGAATAGCTTGCAGAAGTTCTCACCACTTTGAGACGCCTTCCGGAGATTCAGCACAGCGGTAGAAAACGAATTTAAACAGTAGGATTCAAAGATTACATCAAGAATGGCCGTTATCGTTTTTTGTAAAGTGGATGTTTTCACTGAATAGTCAGCTTTTCTTAATAGCTACATAACATTTATTCATACAAATGGATGTATTTATTGTACACATTAGGATTTCTTCTGTGTGCACAAATGCTCAACTTTTATCTGCATTTTAGATGGAAGCAATTTAGCTTCTTAGAACTGAAAACGTAGCTCTGTGGACTTATGTCATGCTACCCTTTTAATTGTTATGGTGTTACACGTATGTTCCCAAACTCTCAGAGAGCTATGGGGGGGAGGAGAGGGGATATTGTGCAGGAAGAAGCTTTAATTTTATAACGAGATAAATTCAATCCCCCCATTTTGCGTACTGAAGTGCATGCAGCAGTAGTAGAAGTTACCTACATATATCCAAAATACTTGCTGAGGTAGTTAGACAGGCAAGGCCTAATAAGTTTTACAGATTAATGATGAATGGTGTGTTCTATTTTACATTTTTTTCCCCCTCTTTTCTCTCATACAGTATCTTTTTAATAGCATCCAAGTTCTACTACACTAAGAAATAATAACATTTAAAAAACTCTACTTTAACAGCTACTGGAAACATGCTTTCCAAATACAAAGACTTTTAAAAGGTCAATCTGTGTAGTCAAAAGCTATTCATGCACAGAACAACAAATGCAAGGTGTCATTCAAGATATATTTATTACCAGAAAGTGTGATGGGCAGTTTTATTGCGTATTCCTGAAATATTTTGCTTTCCAGCAGTATATTTAGAGCATTTAAACCCAAATTGTGAATGCGCCTCATAAGACTATCATACACTATTTTTTTATTGAGAGAGCATCTCATCTTATTTATACCTCAGCTTCTCTGTGATGTTGCAGTTTTGAAATAAGGTCTTTCAAAGATGAAACGGTGCTTCGGAAAGCTTTCCTTTTCTCAAGCCAAGACCCTGGCTCTTGCTTAAGAGGTGGCATCTCTCTCACCACGTGGAAATTCAGTGAGAGACAGCACTCATGTGCCTTCATGGTGGACTGCTCTCAGCCAACCCTACAAGAGAGACAAAAAGAAATCAGTAGCATCAGTCCTAACAACAACAGCAACAACAATAATCATCATCTTACTTCATGCATATTGGAATAATGGTACTTGTGAATTGATGGGCCTGAGGAAGCTATTGATGCGTCCTCATATCAAAGACAGAAGCGTCACCCAGTTCTGTGCCTGCCAAACAGCAGAACTTATTAAAGAGATGGATTTTTCTTCAGTTTCAAATGAAAATTCCCAAAGTTCATCTGTCAAATCAAATTTTAAAGTGGTCACTGGTGAAAACCCACATTTAAAAACAAAGTCCTGGGAAGCTTCCAGGTGAGCTTTGCAATTCACTTTTTTCGAGTTACTAGTAAGCTAGGGCTTTGCTGCAAATGACTTGCTTTTTAATATTTATTTTTAATGTAATTAAAAGCATGACACCATTACTGTTTATAATAAACACATTTGTTTACTGTCCTAATATAGATATAAATTATACACCCATAATAATAGAATCTTCAAAATTGTGTAATATGTGATCATTACATTATCACCAATACACAATAACTATACAAAATTATAATTAACAATAGCGCTATTTCTCATAATCCTAACTGAGAACAAGCCTAAACTCTTATTTAACCTAATTTAACACGCAAAAACGCACATCATTTCTCAGAAGTATTTGAAAATGTATTAAAATACCCAACACTAAAGCTTATCTAAATGCCTCTCTTCTCACTAATCAAGCAGCAGCTAATCTAAGCTTTTACTAGTATCACTCTTGTTCCGTAATAAGAACGATCAGTTCTATTTTACCTTTTTTTTTTTTTTGGAAGTAAATCTGTTGAAGTCTCACCTTCATCTCTTCCTTCAGATATCATGTCAGATCCCTGGTTCTGAGCAAGATACGTTCTTTGACTCCAGTCTGAACCAGAATCTAAAATAAAAGGAGAAAAAACGGAAAGCTGGATTGCTGCGGAACTTGGAAGAATGGGCATCAAAAAAATATTTTGGCTGTTGTTGTAACAGGTGGTTGCATGTCACCAGAGCTGACTCTAAGCCTAGAGACTACCTGTTTTATAGTTTTTCTTTTTCGGTTTCGAAGTAGAAACAGCAAAACAAAACACCATCCAAAACCTCAAACTTCAAAATCCTAGTTTAGTTCTAAAAGAGACTCTTTTAGAGTCTCTTAAAACTCTCCACACAAACGCTTCTGCCAGATGACCCTTGCTTAATATGCTTAGCCTTTGCCCATGAAAACGATCATATTAATAATTTTTATTGCTTTTGCAGAAGTCAGTCCCTGTCATCGTCTCGCATTGCTAATAGCTTTAAATTCTATCAATAGCTGAAGCAGCTGAGGTGAAGAGACAACGTAAAAAGAATATAGGACCTCCAGCGGGAAATAAAAAAATCAGCATCTGATGCCTCAACTCATCCTGTCTCCACTCTAGTAATTTTCCTTCCGTAGCAAATGAACAGACATGGCATACTCAGCACCTTTTCTTAGTGCAACAGGCTTCTGCTGTGATCAGGGGAGTAGTTGTTTTTCTTTCTTAGAACACAAACCCTTTACTGCTCAACTCTGTGTTAAAAAAAGCAGATTTAATTTATAAAGCTGTTTGAAACCTATGAAAACAAGTTTCTTACCACTAGAACCTCTGTCCTCTCTACCTTGCTATTGCAGAGAATGTGCTAATCCAGAAACTGGAATTCCCTCTATTTAGGAAAGAGAACAATCACATCTTTTATCCCCCCACACCCACTCACAATAAGGGAGCTAATTCTAAGGAGCAGGAGACAACAGGAACAAAGTAATCAACATGGAGATGACAGAGATGGTGCTCAATAGGGTGATTCCCACCTGTCCCTGGTTCACAGAGCAGGACAGGCGCCAGGCAGCAGCACAAGGGAGCATCTCATACTTGAGTGCACTGTGCCCCACACTTTAGTTGCTAAGGAAGGGGTTCACAATCTCTCCCTAGGCTGTGGAAACATCAGAAAACTTCAAAGCTTTATACTGAACGTATGGTGGTTCATGCTTAACAGACTTGAAAAGGGAATCTCTGTGGGAGCAGCAAAAGCACAAAACAAAGTGGTTCAATGAAGATGAAATAGCATACATACCTCTTTAGCTTGTAGAGTTTCTATGACTTCTTTAAAGCGTTACATTTTTCAGTCTACACTAGCACTGCCACAAACTTCTCTCTTTAATGCTTCACATTCAGAGATATGCCTTGTCTCCGTGTCCACACTTTCAGCAGCCTCCAGTTCTTGCATTTGGTCGACTTCCTCAGTAAATTCTCTTATGATCTCTGCAATCTCTTCTGAAGAGCATCCATTTTGCAAATCCATTTGGATTTCTGCATTTTTAACTAGGACTGGTGAAGTGTGGATACGTCTGTTGATTTCCACGGTCTTGTCTGTTTGAGATGATGAGCTTTTTCTAATCAGAGTAGACTCACCGGTTGACCAATCACACAATACTTCTGCAGCCTTTTTGCTTTCAGGTTTTGACTTTTCCTTGTCCTTTCTCATGTAACTTGCAAGCCTCTTTTCTGCTTGAACCAGCTTCTCTTTGATTTTGCACAGGTCCTTCTGAAGATGCATCAGACTTGCTTCTTTTACCTGTAAATATGGAGAATCTGGATTGCAGTCCTTCCAAACACTTAAAAAAAGTAATCTAATCCCCAAACAACCCTCTATACCATTAGAGCTCAGTTAGTCCTCTTTTAAAGCAGTTAGGACTCACGGTAACAAATATCATCTCCTAAGAAATACAGCTCCAGACCCACTGTTGAATTATAGCAGACTGTAAAACCACATACTTGCCGACACTTGAAAGTACGGTCTATGGCATCAGCTCTATTCCACCGACAATCGGTACCAAGTGACTGCTTTGCTTAGTGGCATTCTCCGTACAAGGTGGAAGAAAAACTCAAGCGTGCATATTTGCACAATAAGCCCTGTAGAATCACTCGCTTTCAATACAGAATGGAACAATCTGGTTCTTACTGCTAGTTCTTGCTGAAGTGTTTCTGCCTTTTCTCTGTCACTGCTCTGTTCTTCCTTAGCAGCAGCTGCCTCTTCTTGAACTTTCTCTAGTTCGAGTTCCTCAATAAGCACATTTTCTTTTTGACTTTCCATGAGTTGTGATCCTACCTACATGGCAACACAAGACATGGAAAACAGTGAAGAATCTTATGAAGAATACACTGTTAGCAGCACTGATCTCTCTCACACCAATTTAGTAAAGCCACAAAAGAAAAGGCCACAGAGGACAACAAATGTCTGTTATTTGGATTAACGCAGTCTCCAAAAATTCAGACGGAAAGACAATTTTCCTAGATTAACTCCCACAAGCTGGCTAAGCACAGCAGGAAAGGCTGCTGTCTTACAGTTTACTGCAGGCAGAAATTGGCTACACTATACGGAAAGCACAGGCAGGGAGGTCACAGACAGTGGGAAACGAAGTCTGATCATATTACTGAATTGACAAGATATTTATGATGTTGATTCAAGCCACATCTGGACAAAAGGTCTTAGAACCTTTTCCATTGGGTTCCATAATGTCTCTGAACCTCAGTTTCAGCAATTGAGCCCATGTTTGGGCTAGGAAGCACTTGGAAGGTTTGAAATTCCGATACAACGTAACCAGTGGTGTATGGAAACCAGGACAAAAGTATCATGGTAAAAACTACTGATGGGAAAGGGAAATATCTTTGGAATTAAGGCAGGAAGCCAAAGCAAACCAAAATCAAAGCAGATATGAACGAACATCACAAATCACCCCACAAAGCATACAGACAAATTGCTATCACTCCCTTAGCACTCCAAACCCTCCGATCATTTTTGTGATTTCCATTTCTATCTTTCTATCAACCATGCCATGGAAAAGTGTAATTCGCTCCATTCTGTCAGGTCAAAGGAAGAATAAGAAAGTATATGTTCATAATTGAAAATCACCCTACATTCATGAAAAGGCAAGCTGTTTTTAACGCAAAATGGAAATTTAAAATAGAGTTCACCTAAAATAACAGTCTTCTCCAGAAATCATAGAGCATTTAAGATCTACCCCACATAGTGCAATACTGCTATCACTAGTCTCATTAAGAAGCATTTCATTCATTGTTGTTTCCATAAAATAACTGATTTTAGTGAAAACAAGCCAAAAGTCAATGGCATCTAATTACCTGATGCATCTGTATTTCTTCTTGCTGAATCTTCACAGAGGACTGACAAAGTAGTCTGTGAACTGAACGAACTGCAAAATAGGTGCAAAAAAGCAAAAGCATTCATAATATTCAGAGATACAAAACGCTGAAGTTTAACTGTTCACAAGACTTTCTCACCAATTTGGTGTAAAGCTCTGCATTGCCCTTCTTATCAAAAATTAAAAGGGAAACAAGCGGAGTGCTCAGATCCGTGCGGTTCAATACTCTTATGCCATCAAGGTTTAATATTTTATTTGTACTCAAGGTATTCCAAGGAACCAAGATTTATGAAACTTAAAACTTACAGATAAATTATCCTGCATTGCATTACATACTGAATTTCCTTTTTTCAAAAAAAAAAAAAAAAAAAAAAGGCCACTGGATCCTCGAGTTTTTCATGTACAGGCCAGATAAGTTCAGTTAGATAAGAGAGATACCGCGCTCTTCGTGCAAAAGCACTATTCATTGAGATGGTCAAATAGATTCATATAGGACACGGCCAACTGGGCTGAATATGCACTTGAAACAAGACAGACAGACCTTTCATTAAATGTGTTGAAAAACACCATTATAACATGCTTTTTAGTCTGAGACCACAGAAAACACATATCACAAACCTAGCCTGTGTGTGTGTATGTGTGCACACACTTATGCGGGTGGGCACAAAACCACACAGGGCAAACAGTACCCATAGCACAATTACCCGTTTGTGCTATAGTTTAAACAAAACTAAAGAGAGCTCAAGTTATAGAAGTATTTAAAAGGTATATGACTATCCAAACAAAATTCAAAAAGAGATTGGTGAAGCCATCAATACGGTGAGAGTAATACTTTCCTAGATGAGTTCTAAAGACACTTAAAATGACAGGTTGTATAAGGGGCTCAAAATCACAAGAAATTAATCAAAGGATGTCACTAAGCAAATACAAGGGTGATGACTTCATGATGCAGAAAAAAGAAAAGCCATCTTATATCAGCTTCTAACAAGAAATACCTGAGGAAACACAAAAAGTGGAATGGCTGGTGGTGTTGACGAACACTAAAGTAAATAAATAAAAAAGCTTATCGAATGAATATTAAGACAAGCGATCAGAAGCCAACAGAGTAAGTTGTATCAAATGCATGAAAAAAATCCTGCTTGCTAAATTGCAGTGGGAGCAAATTCTCACAGAGATTAGAAGAAGCTCAAAAACACTGAAGAAAACGTGAATAAATTACTGATTTTCAGAAGAACAGAACAGTGATCCTGGTGACTGCTATCAAGTCAGCATAATATCTTCTGATCTTCTTTGTAACATAATGGAGTGAAGGACCACATAAGGCAAATACAGCAAGTAAAAGAAAAGCACTTAGAAGGATTAAGATGTCGACGGGATTAACCTAAGAACAATCGATTCATATTTACTACTGATCTCATAACTAAGCAAACAGAGTGATTATTTAATGTCCTGCAAAACATAACTGAGAGCATGAAAATAAGAAAACAAAACCTCATATAACAGGAGAAGAACAAATTAAAATGAATTATACCTGAATACTGGTTATTTTTCTCAGGGCAAGTAATGCAACCTTATTACTGTGGTCATTGTATAAAGCAGACCTGTTCTGGATTCTTGAAGCATGATCCTTCCTAAATCCAATTCACAGTTTTGTTATTATTCACTGAGGTTCATTATAACTACATGCCACACGTAAACCCTCAAATGATCCATCTCGGTCAGACCTCTGTTTCAAGGGATTCAAGATGTCCTAGTAGACTATTACTCTAAATGTTCAACCAGCTACAGAGGGGTAAAGAGAACTTCTTATCTGACCTTAAGGAATAATATTTGTTTTGGGGACAAAGGTTATGATTAATACATTTTCATGTTTAAAATGCTCACAACGTGAAAGACCCAGTTTTCTGAAAACTGAAAAGATCCAATTTTCTTTCTAAAAAAATCCAAGGCTTGTGCTCTGTTTCTTCTGGCATTTCTATCAATGCAAAATAAACAGTGTTTCTGTTGAAATCAAATGGGTTCTTTCTGTATAAAACAGAAGGAAGCCAGAAGATGAGGTTCATTATCACAAGTACACAGAATTGAAAAGTGACAGAAAGCTACAGGTGTTAAATCTCAGTGAATAAGACAGAGATTAATCTGCTTCATCCTGAAGGTGAAGTGGACAGGGTGACTTAGCTTTCACAGGGCCGGGGGTCTGCATCCATCTTCAGCACAAAACCACCAACCCGCATCAGCTAGCCGGGATGCTCCTGTAGTCAGAGTCCTCTTCACCATCTGGAATAAAAATACATCATGCACAAAACAGCATCAGCAGCCAGCATCGCACCTGTCAATGCCAACCTCTTCCACAAAACCTGCTCCTCAAAAGCACTGTGGGCTCTCCACTCACCTACTCCGCACAGATTCCAAAATGGGATGCTGCAACGGTCATCGCTTTTAGTGCCTAAGATGCCAAGAGAAATAAAATTACTGTTGTGCTGGAGAACACAGATCTGGGCAAATCAATGTGTTAACCACAGACCCTTATTGCTGTTCCACCTACCCCTGACTCTACATCCCCGGGCAGGGCAGCTCCATGCCAAACACACCCCTGTGCAGCCCAACACCACACAACACGAGAGACAATGTGACTCAAAGATCAGACAACAGTCTGAACAAGAAGAATCGCCTCCAGACTAGAGAAGTCCTTGGGCAAGAAGACCTGCAGGGCTGCAGCCTGTCAGGAGGCTCTACAGTGATGCCATAAGAGAGTCAACTGTAGTGGCCCATTACAAGAAGCTCCTGTCAAAACAGAGAGGATGTAGGCACAAGACGCCTGGCTTCAAGACCTGGGAACGTAAGGATGCAAAGAAGAAATCCCTGTCCCTGAAAACCAATGCCTAGAGAACAGAGATGCTCAAGCAGCCAGGAACAACCATGCAAAAAGAAGACTATCTAGAAACATCTGAGATGCAAATCCGATCCACACTTTAAGATTCTTATGCAAGAAAAGAAGCACCCATTGGGCATGAGGCCGATGAGGGCAGGCATTACAGACCCTACGGCTGGTGCCTGAGGTGCCTGCCGTGCCCCTTGAGCACAAAGAGCAATGAGGATATCAAGACCTGAGGGAAGTCTAAGACACAGGAGACACCACACAACAGACACCAGCTGGAACTGCCCTCCCCGGCACACGCTGGCTTCCTGCTGAAGAGTAACCCTCCTCCTTCACCTACGTTGAGGTGACTGCTCTAGGACAGCCCTCTGCCCTAGAGTTTAAAACCCCTCCCTGCAACTCCCAACCCTGTCCGCTCCTCCCAGCCCCTCTCAGCCCTGGTCCCTCAACTTAGCTTTCAGAGGGCGTGTCTTAAATCTACTGTTGACAAAATAGCAACACATCAGCTGTCTGGGACATTCCTGCACCCATCAGGTTCCTCTTCACCATCTGCAATTAAAAATAAAAACATAAAAAGGAACACCACTGGCAAGAAGTATCAGAGAGGTCAGTGCTGACCTCTTCCACAACTCCCCCTTCCTCAGAAGGACAATGGCATTCTGCTCACCTGATCAGTCCAGAGTTAGACACTGTTACCATCATCACTTGTGGCACATGAGATTCCAAGAAATAAAATTACTGTAGCACATGCGAGAAGCCACTGATCCCACACTCCTCCTCGCTACTGCCCCAGCTCACCTCTAATGCTCAACAGCTTCCAAAAGTGACTCACAGAGAATCTGCAAAACCAGGAGGTAAATACTTAACCAAGCTGCCATATCACACTTTACTCTTAGACACCACCACATTCCACAACAACCTCACTTTCTCGGCTTGCTCATCGGCATGAGGCTTTGCTTCTCTGAGCCTGTGTACAGCATCTGAAAAATACAAAGCAAAAGGCACATTCTTAGATACTGCGCCAAACCACAGCTGGCCCCCACCAATTCCTTTTTCCCACTCCTTTACCTTGGCTGCTCGCCCATTGGCCCTCTGTGATTTTGGGGCTGGCACTTTGAGGCTTGCACGCCCTCTAAAACAGAAGCAAAGGACACTTCAAACATCACCCATAACACAACACCTGAGAAAGAAGGGCTACTTCAGCCCTATTAGTAATTGCTCACTTTGCCCGAGTCACCTCCGCTGCCAATATCCCGCTTTACTCATCACTTCACAACTTCCAAATTAAAAAAAAACACCACCAAACCCTAATATAGTCCCATATCCATCAGCTGCATCTCCCCCCCTGACATCATGCACCAACCAGTCATCTAACAGTGCCCTGCTCGCTTCCTCCATCACTCTTTGGTGCACATCTTGCCTCCTGTATCTGAAAAAGCAATAGTAAACAAGTCACCCAGATGCTAATCAGCTGATTAACAAGTCCAGGGGGCTTTTTTCCAATCAGAAATAGCATCTAGGCTCCAGCTACAGCCTGCCATTAAAAAAAAAAAAAAAAAAAAAAATTGGACCAAACATTAAGACCCATAAACACAAGCCTTAAAACCTTCCACCTTCTTCGCTACCGCCAAACAGCCCCTCCCAAAAGGGTCCAATCATCTCCATTAAACACAATGGAAATGACTGCCCTTGCCAGCGGCTGCTTGTTCTGCAACCATACCTCTTTAGCCTCCGCTGTTTGGGCAGATCAACATGTTAACCACAGACCCTTATTGCTGTTCCACCTACGCCTGACTCTACACCCCGGGGCAGGGCAGCTCCACACCAAACACACCCCTGTGCAGCCCAACACCACACAACACGAGAGACAATGCGACTCAAAGATCAGACAACAGTCTGAACAAGAAGAATCACCTCCAGACCAGAGAAGTCCTTGGGCAAGAAGACCAAAAGGACTACAGCACTGATGTGAGGATGAGCTAAGCTGATGCCATAAAAGAGTCAAAGGCAGTGGCCCATTACAAGAAGTTCCTGTCAAAATGGAGAGGATGTACACACAAGAAGCCTGGCTTCAAGACCTGGGAACGTAAGGATGCAGAGAAGAAATCCCTGTCCCTGAAAACCAATGGCTAGAGAACAGAGCTGCTCAAGCAGCCAAGAACGATGCCAAAAAGAGAGGACCATCCAGGAACATCCGAGATGCAAGTCCAATCCAGGCTTTAAGATTGTTATGCAAGAAAAGAAGTGTCCACTGGACACAATACTGATGAGAACAGGTGTTACAGGGTGTTACAGAGCCTATGGGTGGTGCCTGAGGTGCCTGCCGTGCCCCTTGAGCACAAAGAGCAATGAGGACATCAAGACCTGAGGAAGGTCTAAGACACAGGAGAGAGATCACACAAAACATACAATGGATACTCGCCGGAACTGCCCTGCCCGGTGTACACTGGCTTTGTGCTGAAGAGGAACCCGCCTCCTTTACCTACCCAGTGGCGACTGCTCCAGGACAGCCCCCTGCCCCACTCTGACTTTAAAAACCCCTCCCTGCAACAGCCAACCTTGTCCCTTCCCTCCCCCGAAAAATCACCAGCACCAAACCCTCGACTTGGCTTTCAAAGAGCCAGGGGTCTGAAGCCATCTTCCACCAGGAAAACAACAATCACTCAAGTGGATCAGTCCTGCAGTACATAGGGTCATCTTCAGCATTTGGAAAAAAGAAAAAAATAAAAGGAAAGAAGGAACAACCCATTCTACACACAACAGTGAGCATCACAATGGTCAACACGGATCTTTCCAGCAACATCCTCCTCCTCAGATGTGCTGTGGCATTCTGGTCACCTGCTCCACATGGACTTCACAGTTGGACTCGTCAGCACTCACTGTTTGTAGTGCCTAAAAAACCAAGAGACACAAAAATACCATTGAACATGCAAGAAATCATCAGCCCTATGCGTCTCCTTTCTACTATCCGGCTCGCCTCAAATGCTCATCCTGTTCCAAAGGCAACCTGCACAGCACCTGCAAAAGCAGAAAGAAACACTTAACTGAGCTGCCACGTGATACTTTGCTATTAGACAACAACCCTGCCCACAACAGCCTTACCAGCTCAAATTGCTCATCAGCATGCAGCGTCACCCCTCCTAGCCCGTCTGTGGCCCCTGCAAAAACCCAAGCAAAATGATGCATGGTGAGATACTGCCGAAAACTGCAGCCTGTGCGTACCATTTACCATCTCCTGCCCCTTTACCTTGACAGCTTAAGGGCCCATCCTCCGCAAGTTTGGGTTGCCAGCTTCAGGTTTGCACACCACTTGTAGAACCCAAATAACATGCATTGCTTAAACCTCCACCAGCCAAACAACACCTGGAAAAGAAATGATACTTCAGCCCAGCAATCACCACTCACCTTGCTTGAGTCAGCCCTGGTGCCCCTATCCCACGCCATACATTGATTCAAAGCTGCAAAGAAGAAAATCAAAACCTATAAAACAGTCACAGAGCTACTGGTCACATCTTTCTTGTAATACCACAGACTGACCCACCTACTTACAGTCCTCTGCTCAGCTCTGTTATGCTGCCCTGCACAGCTTGTCTCTCTGCATCTGAAAAAACACCAAATAAATCACAGGGATACAGAGGGTTAGCTTCATAATGCAAAAGGTCTTGTTTCTATATAGGAATACCATCTAGAGTCCAACTACAGCCTGCCATTAAAAACCCATGAACTTTAAGCCCCCCAAAAAGCAGCCACAACATCTTGGTGATCCAATCTGCTTCCTCTCTGCTGAACAGCCCCTCCCAAAGAGCTCTGCCATTCCCCACAAAACAATAATGAAAAAATTGTCTACCCACCCTGCTGACGGTTACTCGATCCGAGATGGCAGTACCACCTTTGCCTCAACAGTCTGGGCAGATCCACATATTAACCACAGACTCTTACTGCTGTTCCTCCTACTCCTGACCCCCAATCAGGGCGGCTCCAAGCCAAACACACACAAGTGCAGACCAACACTACACATAACACGATGAACAACATGCCTCAAAGGTGAGAGAAAACTCTCAGCCAGAAGAATAACATCTGGCTGGAAGATGCCATCAGGCAAGATGACCCATGAGACTACAATGATGACATGCGTGTGTTCCTGGGAAACCCCAGAAAGTGAGTACAATGTAATGGCCCAGGACAAGAAGCGACTCTCTAAAGAGAGATGATGTATGTGCGGGAAGACTGGCTTCAAGACCTAAGAATGTAAGGATGTGGGGATGAAGTTACACCCCCTAGAAACAGATGCCTAGAAAGCAGAGCTGCTCAGGCAGACAAGAACAATGCTGCAAAAGAGGACCATCCAGAAATTTCTGTGATACGAGACTAATCCACACATTAAGTCTGGAACACAAGAAAAGCAGCATGCGAATGGGGCTATGCTGATGAGTACAGGCGTTGGAGACTCTAGGAATGGTGCCTGAGGTGCATGTGATGCCCTGTGGAGGCATCATGCCCTGTCAAGAGGACCTTGAGACCTGAGGAAGTGCTAAGACACAGAAGACAGACCACACAAACTACACAGACACAGGCTGGAACCACCCTGCCTGGGACACACTAGCATTGTGCTGAAGACTAATCCGCTCCCTTTACCTACCCAGAGGGGACTGCTACAGGACAGCCCTCTGCCCTACCCTGATTTTAAAACACCTTCCTGCAATTCCCAACCCTGTCCCCTCCTCCCAGCCCCTACCCAGCCCTGGTCCCCCAACTTAGCTTTCAGAGGGCTGGGGTCTTAAATCCCCCATCAAAAAAAAAAACAAACAACACATCAGCTATCTGGGATATCCCTCTAGTCAACAGGTTTGTGTTCCTCATCTGCAACTGAAACAAAAAACCAAGCAGCACCGGGAAGAGGAACCAGAGAGGTCAGTGCTGACCTCTTCCACAACTCCCCTGTCCTCATAGCACAAAGGCATTCTGTTCACCTGCTCACTCTGGAGTCAGAAGCTGTGACATCTGAGATACCGAGAAACAAAATAACTGTTGCACGTGCGAGAAGTCCCCATGACGGATGGCTACACAGCAAAGGGGCTCAGGCAGACGAGAACAATGCTGCAAATGAGGACCATCCAGACGCTTCCATGACTCAAGATCAATCCATGCTTTAAGCTTGTAACGCAAGAAAAGTGGCACCCAATTGCTGCAATGACGATGAGTACAGCCCTTCAAGACTCTAGAGATGGTGCCCGAAGTGCATGCTGTGCTCTTTGAGCATTAAAAAAACCACCAAGACCTGAGAAAGGTCTAAGACACAGAAGACAGACCACAGAAATAACACAATGACAGATACAATCTGGAACCACCCTGCCCAGCACACACTAGCATTGTGCTGAGAGGTAACCACTCCCTTTACCTGCCCAAAGGGGGCTGCTTCTGGAGAGCCTTCTGCCTTTCTCTAACTTTAATACCCCTCTACCACCTGCAAAACCAGAAGGTAAATGCTTACCCAACTTGCCGTATCATACTTTACTGTCAGACACCAACACAGCCCACAACCGCATCACCTACTCTGCCCATTCATCAGTATGTGGCTTTGCCCCTCTGAGCCTGCACGCCACACCTGGAAAATACAAAGAAAAAGGTACTGTCTGAAACCTCAGCCTGCCTGCAGTGATTCCCATCTCACACTCCTTTACCTTGGCTGTTTGCTCACCTGGCCACCATGATTTTGGGCTGTCACTTTGAGCCTTGTGCAGCACCTGTAAAACAGAACCAAAGGACACTTAGAACATCACCCATGATACAACACCTGAGAAAGAACTGACTTCAGCTCACTACTCATTGCTCATTCTGCCCGAGTCACTCTGGTGCCAATATCCTACTTTTCACATCACCTCACACCATCAAAATTGAGGGGAAAAAAATACAACAACAAAACAACACTATCAAACCTAATTATAGTGAGATAGCCACCAGACATGTTCCCTCCAACCCCATGCACCGACCCACCATCTTACAGTACCCTGCTCACCTTCTCCATCTCCCTTTGGTGTGCATCTTGTCCCTCCGCATGTGGAAAAAAAATAAATAGTGAACAAATCACCCAGGTGCTGATCAGCAGCTGAACAATTGAATGGGTCTTATTTCATTCAGGAATACCATCTAGACTCCAACTACAGCCTGCCATTCAAAAAAAAATGTGAACAAATACTAAGTCCCACATATACAAGCCTTAATGCCTTCAATCTGCTTCGCTACTGCCAAACAGCCCCTCACAGAAGACTCTGATCATCTCCATCAAACACTATGGAACGGACAGGCCCTGCCCATGGCTACTTGATCCCAGTTAATGATACAACATTTGCCTCCACAGTCTAAGCACATCAACGTGTTAACGACAGACTCTTATTGCTGCTCTACCTACCCCTGACTCTACATCCCCGGGCAAGGCAGCTCCATGCCAAACACACCCCTGTGCAGTCCAACACCACACAACACGAGAGACGATGCGACTCAAAGAGCAGACAACACTCTCTGCAAGAAGAATGACTTCCAGACCAGAGACGCCCTCAGGCAAGAAGACCTACAGCACTGCAGAATAGATGTGAAGAGGCTCTATGGTGATGCCATAAGGGAATCAAATGTAATGACTCATTACAAGAAGCTCCTGTCAAAACAGAGAGGATGTACGCACAAAAAGTCTGGCTTCAAGACCTGGGAACATAAGGATGCAGGGAAGATATCCCAGTCGCAGGGAAGATATCCCAGTCCCTGAAAAAGGATGCCTATAGAACAGAGCTGCTCATGCAGATGGAAACAGCGCCGCAAAGAGGACCATCCAGGAACATCCCAGATGCAAGTCCAATCCATGCTTTAGGATTCTTATACAAGAAAAGAAGTGCCCATTGGGCATGAGGCCGATGAGGGCAGGCGTTACAGACCCTACAGCTGGTGCCCAAGGCACCTGCCGTGACCCATGAACACAAAGAGCAACGAGGACATTAAGACCTGAGGAAAGTCTAAGATACAGGAGACAGACCACACAAACTACACAACAGACACCGGCTGGAACTGCCCTGCCCGGCACACGCTGGCTGAAAAGTAACCCGCTCCCTTTTGACCTACCCAGAGGGGAGTGCTCCTGGACAGCCCCCTGCCCTACCCTCACTTTAAAACCCCTCCCTGCAACTCCCGATCTCATCCCCTCCTCCCAGCCCATCCCCAGCCCTGGTCCCTTAACTTCACTTTCTGAAGCCTGGGGGTCTGAATTCATCCTTGACAAAAAACACAATAAACATCTAATGATATGTTCCTGCAGTTACTAGGTTCCTCTTCACCTTCAAAAAAAAGAAGAAACCACAGCCCCAGCAGTGAGCATTGTGACAGTAGACATCAACCTCTTCCACAACACCCTCATCCTCAGAAGCACTGTAGCATTCCACCCACCTGCTCCACACCAATCCAAGATTGAGGCTGCAGTGACTATTATTTATGGCACCTAAGATACCAAGAAAAACAAGATATCAATTGAGCTTCTGTGAAATCACCAGTCCTGTACTCCTGCTTGATGCTACCTGGCTCACCTCAAATGCAAGAGACTAGAACACACCAGACCTCATCAAAACCTAAATGCAAAACCAGTATGATAAAGAATGATGAACTGGCCTTCCTTTCCTAGCCATCCCTCAGTCCCAAAGCTTTAGAGAACCCCTTCTGTTCTCCTGAACTCTCAGGGAAGGCACCTCACTTCTTCCCAACAGTTCCCGTCCTGTTTTTGCAACCCTGAACACCCTGCAGCTGCTCCTGCTCAGAAGATGCTCTTCAAAACCGTGTATTTATTCTGCAAGCACCTCCCATTTTCTGTCTTCCTATGGACTCTAGGCTCTGCTACACACCCACAAAATAAGCGATGCCCTGACACAATCTATGAGAGGCCTACCAAAAGCTGCAAAAGCTTTAGGGACACTGTGGCACTCTGTGGGCAACGAGGAAATCTATATTATACCCTGAAAAACACTATGTCTTATATCCTTGAGATATTTCTTGAGAAATGCTAAAACTCTATATACAGATGCATATAAGATGCTCACCCTAACCCCTGCTAGATAATCTCACCATCAGTCTTATTAAGAGAAATGAGGAACAGATGCAGTAGACAGCAAAATTAGTGAAAAAAACTAAAGTTCCATCTTCAATAAAGTCAGGAATTCCAGGAAAACATAGTACACCTGGAATAAAGAAAAGCATACTATTAAACCGTTTTGCCATCCCAAAACACTCATTATAGAATTACAGACTAAAAAAAAGCAGCATGCATTCTCCTATACAGGCTGCTGAACCTTACCTGATCCTGAAGGCCTTACCTCAGGCTTGTTACCTCTGCTGCTCTAGACCAAACAGCTGAGCTAGCCCCAAACCTGCAGTCAACTTAAGGCCCACGACAACACTAACACCAGCCAAGCCCCGGGCCAGAAATAGCTCCCCGAGCAGGGGCCCTGGTCATATGTGCCAGGCCCCGCCCACTGCACTTCCCACAGTCCCCTGGGGAAAGGGCAGGGCCGAGCCCCAGGAAACCATACATGGAGCCACGGGAGGAGTAGTTTGTTTTCTCACTTGCTTTGAGTTAACAGCAGGCAAAGTAGTGTACCTGTTTTTTTTTCCATTTGGGAGTTCTGACTTACCTCCAGTAATTATCATACCAATTGTGTTTAAGTTATGTCAACTTGTTGTTGTGGAGAAAACATTTATATAGTGGTTGCTTTGTTTTTGTAATCTTAAGACATTTTTGTGCTTTATTGTTAGCCATTTTCTGTACTTTTGGAAGGATGCTGGAAGCATGTGATTTCCAGAAGAGTGAGGGGCATTTCTGGTGTCCTGGAGGACCACGGAGCCATAGAGATAGATCTACTTCGGAGGACTGACGGGCTTTTCAGGAGTCCTGGAACACCATGGAGCCATAGAGAAGGATTTTCGGTGGATTGATAGAAATTGATGGTGACCTGGAGGACTGGAAGGCCATAGAGATGAACTTCCGGTGTCCTGGAGGACCGTGGGGCCATGGAGACAGACGCCGGAGGACTGATCGGCACTTCCGGGGGCTCCAGTGCACTGTAGCAGTCGGTACCGGAGCGCTAAGGGCTGCTTTCGGGTCCGGGCGGGGCAGCCGTGGCTGCAATGGGGCGGCACAGAAGCTGCTCCAGGTGGCGGGGAGCCCGCCGGAGTCTCGGTGGGGCCGATTTACCCTCAGGACAGGCGCCGGCCCGGTCTCCGAGGAACGGCGCATGGGCCCGCGTTGCGGAACCGTCGCAAAGCACCGCCCGGGGGCGGGGCCTAGCGGAAGCTGGGTGTTTTCACTGCGCACGCGCGGCTCCTCGCCGCCAGGCGGTAGCACCCTTCAATCATCCCGTTTGAGCCCTCATTACGGTAACGTGCGGTGACCACTCTCGGCCCGCTTCCCTCCACCCAGGAACCGTGACCAGTTACCGGTGGGCAAGGCTTCCAGCTCACCGCCCTGTCCCCGTTTGCAGCCCGGGCAACGACAGCCATGGCCTCTGCACCAAAAATCTGCGGAACAGGGGTTTTTGCCCGGCAACAAGCCCCACAACAATACCGCATCGCTCTGTGTGGGGCACCAGAGACTAAGTGCAGGCTCGTGTGGAGCGAGCAGGCATAGAGGAGACTCAGGGAGTCACCCGTGGTCCCTGAGGGACACTGGGGAGGCCTCCAGACACCTGGAGCTTCCTGCTTCCCCAGGAATGGCTCTCCAGTAACTCTCTTAGGGTTGCAGTTACTGTCCTAGATTAAAAATACCCTTAAATCTGTTCCATCTATCTGTTTTAAACTTCCTTGCGACTCACCAGCAGCCTCAGGGCGGCATGCCCAGCAGCACTATCCTGCTCCAGGACCTGCCCCACTCCCATGTCTGCGGCCTCAGGGCTGAGCCCAGGCAGAGCCGCACCCAGCATTGTGCTGCAGAGCACAGAGGGAAGCGCTTCTTCACAGCTTTGGTCAGGAAAAGCCAATGTCAAAGTAGCATTGCTTTCGGAGGAGGGGTTGTGGAAACTTAAATTTTATATAAAACCAAAAAAAAATAAGACTTCAGGACAAATAAGTAATAAAATTCACGTAATAGACAGTTGTGTTATTTATCTACAAGAGTCAACAATACAAAGCAATTAGATATAAAAGGTTTCTTGGTCAAAAGCTTACTATGCATTTGGAACATCTATCCCTTTATCACAAGAATAATCAAATGCAAGGAAAATGTAAAGCTTTCCAGCTTTCAAGAGCTGCCATGATCATAAAACTGAAAAAAAAAAACCAATTGTTTGTTCTGCAGAACAGATATTTAAATAAAACAGACTTACACAAAAAAAATGCTCCAGCACCAAGCATATTTGCTATAGGGAGCATCAGGATGAAAAAAAAAAGGAATGCAGCAGATATTTAAATCTTTCCTGATGAGACCTGTATGTTTTGAAGAAGTCTGTCTCTGGGAAAAGTGAAGTCAGTTTGCAGATACTATCTAAGGAAAGACGCAAGGAAAACAAAAATCTCAGAGATGGGATCGTTGTGTATTCACTGTGTTGCACAGTGACCAAGAACAATGTTCCTGAAGATGAAAAACAAACTCCCTCTGCAGAGAGCACCCTGAAGCCTGAACACCATCAGGAAATATTTATACCCCTGGGTTTCCCCCCAGCTCCGATGTTCTTAGTTGGTATTTCTCTGAGGGAGAGGGAGGCTCTCATGAAGATACTTCATGCTGCCATGCTCTGAGAAGTCTGAAACAACATGATTGTCCCCCCTCAGCAACCACTTTGTAGTTAAGAGTCCTTCAATTCCCACTGGTCCACGTGCATGAATACGAGAAGTACTAATTCCCACTTCAGCACCTGCAGGAAACACACAAGATAAAGGCAGTTAATCCTCAGAATATGTTCACTTCATACTACACAGTTTTGCACCTTTATGTAAAAATAGCTGCCTTCCTTTCAGCGACCTGCCTTTCTCTGCTCCTCTCCAAATGCCAGAAGCTCTGTTTGCCTGCTCTAATTTAAAAGTTAGAGGAGCTTAACTAATACATTATAAATTGTAATGTTTATACTTCTGGCTGCTACAGAGTTACTTTTACAGAGAAAGATGCCAGAGAGATGGGTATCTCTTACATGGATCTTAGACTTGTTTCCTGAGGGTTTAGTCCTTTAAAAAAGAAGAAAAAAAGCTAAATTAGTCCAGGTTCTGATCTTATGTCCTTTCTTATCATTTGGAGGAGATATTGCAAGACCCTAACTAGAATTTTTCAACCGCATGGAACATTGAATGTTCCAGCTGATACAATAATAACCCACTACAGAGATTTCCGGAGTTTCTGCCTCAGAAAAGTATGTTTCCCTTGTCTTCTGCAATTCACAGCAGGTTGCACCTGTTTGTTTAAGCAACTGCTACTCAGTTTGTTTCCTGCCTTTCATTCCTCAACACTGCAAGGCTGGCATGATAGACAGACCCATTTGCCCAGCAAGAATGAAGCATGGCATCTGGTACAGCATCATTAGACAGAAAAACAAAAGAAACACTGATCACCAGTCTCACGTCCTGTGTTGCAGTGTTCTATCATTACATGCAAGGCAACATACTTTACTCTGATCAAATAGAGCTTCAAAGTATCCAAAAGATCTTTGCTCCCTATTGCTAAATTAATCCACATAGCCTATATAGCAGCATTGGCTAGTTCCAGCAGGAAAGAGTTAATTAACTATCTGCTGTTCCACATGGATGAAATGTCTGGGCTTCAATTCTTCCTACAGGTCCTTTCCTGAAAGCCTTATATTAGACAGTAAGATCAGAGACTAATCCTATCTTCCAGGTTTAAGACTGTCACGCTTTTCCCCACAAGAGCAAATCACATGCCTGCAGTATTTTCTCTCTTACCAAGTCCAAATCTATAACCATCAGAGAATCGGGTACTGGCATTCCAGAAAACACAAGCACTGTCCACATGCTGGAGGAAGAACTCTGCTGTTTTCTCTGGGAAAGAGGCAGAGAGAAAAATAACATCCAGTATGTAAAGAATAATCATGCACTCCAATAAACATGACACAGTGAACAGATGGAACAATACAACTTTCATGTGCAACCTTATCAGTGTTTAAACAGCCTGGGCTAAGGCATGTTCATATATACCTTCTTCCCCGAATGATGATGAAGCAGACTCAGATGCAAATGTTACAAGCAAAAAGACTTCCAATTCTAAATACACTCAGTCTAGAACCTGCAAACAGCAATAGTTGTATGACTGGGGAGAAAGAACAGCTTCCCCAAACATTATTTTGCAGTCAAGCTGAGACAGCTAAAACTACAGTTAGCTCTCCATTAGTCTTAAACATGGAATTGTTCTAGATAATGAAAAATTCTAAACTAAATTGCTATTGCAGGCAATATTTGGGAAATGCTATGCAGAAATACCACATGAAATCAGCTAACTAACCCAGTTTAATGCAGAACATGCAAGACCTGAGCAAGCTCAAGCACAGTGATGCAAGCCTTAGTCCTCTGGAGAACCCCGTTCTCTGCAAGGCTGTGAGCTGCAGGTCGGCCGCCCTCAGCAACCAAACACTAAAGATCAGCTCTGTTTCCAGCACATACCCTGGCAAATTGCTACTGCAACAGGTCCTGTGGCAGTGGGTTACAGTACTGAACACATGCCTTTAAGTGACACTCATTTAAGCTCGGCCGGTGGGTACAGAAACAGAAGTCTGCTTGACTCAGCCGCAGATCAACATGACCTCACTGCAGCTGATTCTCAGGAGTCCCAGGCTGAGAGTCAGCCTTGGACTGGATGCAGCTTTAGTCAGGTTTAGTTGGGCTCCAGCCAGGCTGTGAGCTGTCACAGTGTTCAAACCACGGGTGGGAGCTGCACGAAGAAGCACAAGTTCACAGCAAAGAGGCAAGTAACTGCCAATTGAGCTAAATGCAGCTTTTATAATAGGGATGCAGAAGTGGGAAGTAAAGGACTGGGAGAGGTAAGGGGAAACCATTTGTGGTCTTTGTTTGCAAGATATAAAAATGACATGGAAAAACAAAGTGGATAAAGTATGATCTTCCCTACAATCCCTATTCCCTCCAATGAGGTAGGTACTATAGAACCTCACCTCATCAGCCTCCAGAGGCCTAAGGACATCTCCAGGATGCAGGAGATGTTCTTGCACAGCCCTTTAATGTGTTAAGTCTGCCCAACACAGGAACACAAAGGAAGTTGGCTGGCAACAACACATGCTAACTTGCTATTGGCCAAATGGTCAAGCACATTCCTTAACATCCTGGAATAAAGGCCACACAACATGTTTAATTTGAGCCAAACAGGACTGTAGGCACATTTACCCCATAGGCCTCCAGCTGGTTACGCCTACTACAGACCCAAGACAAGAGTAACTACTGCAATACAATGAACACCAGGACCTGGCAGTCAAACCAAACCAGTAGCTTAAGGAAGCAGACCAATCACTAACCATTCTCTGTGATGATAACATCCGTGTGAGAACTTCCATACTTGTGGATATGTTCAACAGCCTCTTGGACACTGTCCACCACCTCAATGCAGCACTCCAGGTCCCCATATTCTGTGCGGAGAGATTTCACTTCTGAGGGGCTGAATGTCAAATAAGATGCAAACTTTGGGCCAGCGTGAATCTTCACCTGCAATATCAGAAACATGTTGTGCTGCTGACCATACCGATGCCTTCCAGGGGAAAGTAGTGTAGCTTCTTGTACTCTGTGTGTGTTAATTGGTGTTAATGGTGTTAATTTTCTTCATAGCAGTTCCTGCGGTGCTATGTTTTGGACCTGTGATTCAAACAGTTCTGAAAACACACCAATGTTTTGGCTGTCACTGAACAAAGCTCGCACAGCGTCATGGCTTTCTCTTTCTCTCCCGCTCTGTCCCCTCTCCCGCTCTGTCCCCCCAGCAAGAAGGCTCAGAGGGGACACAACCGACAGCAGGTGATCCAAACTAACTAGAGGGATATTCCACGTCATATAACACCATGCACAACAACGCAAACTGAGGGGAGGTTTTTTTTCAAGAGGGGAAGCATTGCTCAGAGATTGCCTAGCTGTTGCTCTACTTGTGGCAGATGGTGAGTAATTAGCTTTGCTGCACTTGTGTGGGTTTTGGGGGGTTGGTTTTTTGTTTGGTCAGGTTTGTTTGTGGGTGTCTTTTCTTTTCTTTTCTTTTCTTTTCTTTTCTTTTCTTTTCTTTTCNCTTTTCTTTTCTTTTCTTTTCTTTTCTTTTCTTTTCTTTTCTTTTCTTTTCTTTTCTCTTTTCTTCGCTTATCAAACTACCTTTCTTTCATCCCACAAGGTTCTCTGCTTTTGCTCCACTTATTCTCCCCTCGGCCCTGCTTGGGGCAGAGGAGAGTGAGCAAAGCAGCTGGACAGTACTCAGATGCTGACTGGGGTTAACCCACAGCATCTGTGAATTAAACGTTCATGCAGCATAAGAAAAATAACCCTATACTTCAGGAAACTTAGCACATCGGTGACCTAGCGACAAGGTACGACAACTGACATGCTAGCTGACATACCTACCATGAAATACTTTTATTTTGTAAACTGACACCATCTCTCTCTGAGGCACATGTTTCAGACACAAAACTCACACAGGCATTTTTCATCTGTTATAAAGATGATCTAACACATTATCAATCTCTGAGTTGAATTGTAGCAGCCGACACACCGAAACAATGAGAGATAATGTAAAACTGATACAGCAGAGAAATCCCCATGCAAATGAAACACAGAAAATTTTGACAGGACAAACATAAATGGGAAATAAGGCACGAGTTCCGAAATTGGAAGGCTTTTAAGAAGGTATCTGTAAAATGACATTTTCTTGTGCAACTGTAAATTACTTATTTGCATAATCCTGCCAAATATTTGCATGTTTCCTGTTGTTAGGTCAGATCAGACAGAGGTAACTTCCTCCCCGCTGTATTAGGAGCTGAGAGGGTGGTGCTGGAAATGCACTAGTCCTCACATTCCTTCCATCCAAAATCCAGAGATCTACCTTTCACTCTGCCCTTCTCAAGAAACAACCAAACAAGACATGAAAAAAATCCATTAAGTGAGGACTTGCTCCTGACTACCTATCAGCTTTTTTTACTATGACCTCTTCAACATCAACACATACGGCCTCTCTGTTTTACCTGCACTAAATCACTGCCTGTACACTCTCACTCTATTTGCCAAATACATACTGCTGTGTGAAAATCCTCAGTTTATGTGCAATTCACACTACCTCATGGATATTTCTCTCCCAATGCATCTCTACTACCTCTACCGACAAAATATTACCCGTGTCAAGACAACTAATTAGTATACTGGCATTTCACTGTTCCTTCGACATGCTAGAAGAGAAAATACCTAGGAATTAAGAGCATACAAGATGAAATGTGGATGAAAGATTCAGAAAAGAGGAAAGCTGAAAGGGAATTCACTTGTGTAAGAAGATAAATGAATAGATCCAAGAAGAAGAGGCTTTGTATCTGAGAGGTTAACAGCAATTAAGTCAGAATCTAGAAGGGTAGAGAAAGAGTTGTATATATGCTCACCTAAGGCAGAATATGGTTTTTTTTCTATATAAAGGAAGTATTTGTATCCCAAAAATGGCACGTAGCTGTCCTGAAGAAGCTGCTTTCAGAACATTTCTACAGGAAAAATGTGGGGTTATGTGGAGAAGCAAAGAAAGTTCTCCATAAGTTCATTTACATGTACAAAGAGACATATGGATAACTTGTGTTATGCCATCATAAAACTAAACAGGGCTACACCAGCCAGACCAAATGCTTCTAAAGTGTTAGGAAAAAAAAAAAAAAAGCCACAAACCAAAAGTATGAATGACTAACCTGTTCTACTCTCAACATGTCTATGATCTGATCAAACAACGGGGTTCTCAGCAAGTCTCGATGAATTAACAGAGTTTCCAGAGCATTACAGGCAGCAGGATATTCACACTTCGAGTCTCTGACTGAGGTTTAAGAGTAGATAATTGGTTATTTAACATATATGACAAAGATTTTCAACAGCACATGAATTATCAATTATGATAATCATATCACATACTCCAAATATGAAGTTCAGTTACACCCATGAGATTCAAGTCACCCTCTCCCAGCTTACTTATTCGTGTGACCTTCTCAACACTGGCATCGGTGTCCACATACACATGACAGATCCCTTCACTGTGTCCCATCACCGGGATTCCTTTAGCAGCTTTCTGGATATTTCTGACCAGCTGCGATGAACCACGTGGAATGATTAGATCTATCAGCTTATCCAAACGGCAAAGATCTTCTACTTCTTCTCTTGTGTTCACCTGCGATAGTTGCAATACAAACAGTCTATGTTTGAACTCTCAAGTTCTACCTGTACCTTTTATACACACCAAAGCAAAGAATTGTTGATTTAATACTAGGCACTTACTAGTTGCACTGCGTCTTTGACTCCGTGAATGGAGAGTGCTTCTTGTGTCAGATGATGAAGAATTTGATTGCTATGTGCTGCCTCTTTCCCTCCTTTAAGTAGTAAGCCATTTCCAGTGGCTATGGCCAAAGCAGACACCTGTCAGAAAATAAATTATTTAAGGAGAAAAAAAAATAAAAGGGAGAAAAGTAATTTGTCTCTTCTGTAGGAACAACACCCACAAAATAGATTAAGAACAGGATTTTTAAACCTGTTGATTTACTCAATGTTAATCTAGTTATCACTTCATGGCATCAAAAAATCACTACAAGTAACAGCCCATTTAACTCCAGAAATGAAAAGTTTTAGTGTTTCAGGAACAAACTTGAGTTTTCAGGGTACTAGTGCCAGGGGGAAACTGCAGAGGAAACCCTGGGCATAAGCTCTGGTATGAACTGGGTAGCTGTGTGGGCCATCGCCTCAGGCAAAATAAGTTTAGGTGCAAGAACTCTCGTCTCCAACCACTCTGTCAGAAAGGGGCTAATGAGTTCTTCCTATGAGCAGGAAGAACATTTTCATTGTGCTGTCTAAAACAGAAGTCATAAATAGACAACACTTGCCCTAAGTGTGGGAAAGGCCTTCTAGACAATAGACCCAGCACACCTCTAACACTTTGCTTTCATGTTTATAACCAGAAAGAACAGACTGATATTGTTGCCTTTCTGTTTAAGGTGCCAGATTTCATGATTTAAGTCTGGCAACACAATTAGACCATGTTTCGAAAAAACGCTCCAAAGAAGCCATTGCTTCATTGTTTTTGGAAGTTAGACAAAAAATGACTTATGCTTTTGAAAGCATACACCAAATTTGTTCAGTCTCCAGACACCTGTTCTTACTGTTGTTTTCCCCACTAAACTGAAAACCTCTGTAGCAAAGGGGTGGTCGTAGTTATTTTATTGTTTCTTTCAGTTTTTGGTTCTTTTCTACCCAGGACTATGTCAGACAGCAGGAGTCAGTACGGTGTAAGTTTTAAGATAAGATAAAGGGGAGGAGAAAGAGGGAGGTATAAGCTATGCAAGGCAAGAGACCAGAATAGAAGTCCAGGAAGACAAACTAGAATTCATCAAGGAAACATACTGGTTATTTATGAAGAACAGACCTAGCGGCAAGGAGCTAACAATGGTAGACAAGGGAGACGAGTGCCTTTTCGTTTCATGGGAACTTTGCCTCAAGCATACTCCCTTTCAGTATGAACTGGGGACCACTCACAAAATTCAGGCATGAAGTACCAAGCTATCCACTGGTCACATCTCACTTTCTTTTAAAGTGCCTGTACCCACCACTTTTTCCTCAAACACCTGCTCATATATTAGAGAACTCCTTAATCAATCTTCCTAGAGACCTAATGCTAATTGTGGCAAATGTGTTGATAATTAAGGGTTTTTTTTGTTTTCTTTTTAAAATCTATTACAGTTGCTCAGTAGTGGGGAGTTAGAAACTAAGATCGAGGCTGCCTCTGCAACATTAGTTCAGCCCCCGTATTTTCATGCATTTTAACAGCATTTACCCACAGCAATACTCCCAACACAGCACTGCAGATGAAGGTATTTGCCTTTAAGACACCTACCTTATTCCTGGCACAAGATAAATGACATTCACTTACAGTACACTATTTGAGATTTTCACTATCCTTTCCAGTAACTTGAGTACTTCAGGACTTAGAATGCCATTCTTCCTCATACCCATTTCACCACAACTGAGTTAGTTATCATTCCACCCCACTGTACAGAAGCAGCATCAGTACAGGATAGACCACTCAAAGCTGGAACTTCTGAGCTTTCTGTACTTAGCATTTCTTAGTATTTTTTTATCACGTATTCCTAACAGTTACAGTTAATTACTAGCATCTATATTAAACAGTTGCTGTTTAACCCCAGCCTGCAGTTCACTGTATGCACCACAGACAGGCAAAATAAGTGCTCATTGACAGGAGCCTCCCAAGCTGTGAGTTAGGCACTGAACACATATTCATAAGACACATGCAGGAACTGCACCATCTGAATGTAAGATAACTCCTTCTGTATGTCAGGGTGGATAAAAAAAAAACAAACAAAAAAAACCCAAGCCTGAATAACTGAACATTGCTGAATCAAGTCTTGAGAATATCTCTGCAGGAAAAATAGGGATGCCAAAAAAATTGATCTTAGAAGAATCGAAACAAGAGTCCTTTGAGAAAAGACTTCTTGCAGTCTCCCAATTGCTCACCAACAGAAACACTCTTTGGCATCAAAGAATTCTCAACAGTATAATCTGCCCTCTTTACATACCTGTGGAAGACAGTCAGGACGGGACTCAAAGATCACAAGAAGGACGCCAATAGGCACTGTCACCTGCTCCAAATCCAGGTCTTTTGCTATCCGTGTTCGCCGAATTACACGGCCAACACTGTCCTGTGAGGATGCTGCAATCTGACGCAGACCAATAGCCAAGCTGTTCAGCTTTGATGTAGACAGACTTAGACGCTTCAACAAAGGAAGTGCCAATCTCCCTAAAAGAAAGAAAAAATTCATGCTGGAGATAGATTGGTCTGTCTAGGCTCAAGCAAAAGTGACCAAAGTGGTGAACCTAAGGAAAATTCAGATATTTCCCACAACCTAGCAAGAAACCTACCTGAGATGAAAAACGCAAATCATTTAGTCCAGCAGCCACAATAAAACCACTCAAATGTGACAATGATTTTACACACCACCACATTTCCACTTCATGTGGTTTAAGTGATTTGTACATGAAGCAACGTCAACATCCACAAAGATAAGGTTTGTCCTATTTAAAGCACTGTTACACGTCTGAATTTCTTACACATTTCTACCCTTTCAGTATTTCTAGAAGGGTCAGTCAATAATTTCATCTTTGTTTTACAGATAGAAGTCCCAAAGCACAGACGCACACATAGCATTTCTGCTCAACAAAGAATGAGCAAGAACTGCCTGAATTTTCTAGTCTGAATACTTTCAACAGTAAGATAACCCAGCAATGCACCCTCAAGTACTCTGGTCAAGTTAAAAAAGGGTTCCCTGGCGTCTTCCACAAGGTATTACAATTTGTGATGTGTCACGTTCATACATTTGCTATCCCTATACGTCACATCCCAATCCCAACTTCTCAATGAATGCATCAATCTAACATAGAAGAATGGGTTTAATCCAAGCCACCTAAAGAGAACTTTCCTCAATCAGACGGGGATAAGGTTCTTCCTGGAGAGCATCAATTTAAGTATAGACATGACAGACTTGCCCTCAGGAGCCAAACATTACCTTAACCAGCCCAGAAAATACTCACTTTATGCATGACAACAACAGATTACGTTTGTTATATTCCACTTCTAAAGTGAGCCTCCTTTGGCAAAATGGAGCACTAAATATTTTTTTTTTAATTCTTTTACAATACACTGCAAGGCCTCGGTATCTTCTCTGATGAAGGCACCTAGTTTATGTAATCACGGAAGCTGCAGCTGTTTAAACTGACAAGCTCTCAAGGTCCTGCATTCACTAATTCGTGACAGCCACACGACCCAACCCCAGGTGACAGAAGATTCTAGTTCTGCTCATTTCCTCTGAAACCTAGAGAGGTTCAAGACAACAGGATCACCATGGAAGGACTTGAAACATTACCTTTATTTTCAGCCTCTTCTAAGTCCTTTTTGTTTGCCAAGAGAATTTCTTCCCTCTGGTCAGTTAGTAAGTCAGCAAGACGATAAATAATCTCTGCTCTCTGAAAGATAAAACAGTTTCTGAACTGACTTCTTACACAAAGCCCTTGCTATTTGACATCTGGTCCCCTTCAGTCCATTTATGTTGATCACATTCTGTCACTGTCTTGGCTCCCCAAATACTTGGGGCCAGCCGAATTTTCCAGCCTGCACCACATTGAAAAATGAGCTGAACACTGAGCACTGCTTCAACCTTTACTTTACTTTTTATTATCTTGCTTTTTGTGCCCAGTCTTCTTCATCACAAAGTTCTTCCTTTAAAACCACCTTGTCTTCCTCACAACAGATGCCACATTTTACCTACCCAGCTGCAGAGCAGTAATTGATTGTCTACAGCTCCTCTTTTGCATACATGACACACAGGAGTGAATGGAGCATGGTATTCCAGGAAATTCTTCAGCAGCTCTGAATTCATTTCTGTGTGATATTTGATGCTATTAAAATTTTTATAAACCCCACATGAAAGCATATGTTACTTCATAGCTCCAAGGTACACTATTTTTCTGCTTTTCTCATCTCTCTAAGCATCCTATAATCCAAATGATGAATCTGGCACACAAAGAATACATTCTTGTCCCAAGGGGTCCATTTCTGCTATAAATCCACGTTGTAAAACTTGCCACACATTCACAAGCTTAGTAAGTGAGGCTATATTGTTCTGTCACCTGCTCAGCCTGTAGAGCCGCCAGGGTTCTGCCACCAGCTCGAGCCATTTCACCCTGCTGCTCTACTGTGGGACCTGCAAAAAATCCAAAAATATGCCATGCAGACAAAGTAACAGCACATGTGGAAGTGAACAATAGCACTTCTATCTTCTGGTTCTTTACTCAAAGCAGGAAAGGAGGTACAGAGCCTTAAACAGGCGTATTCAAGAAATCTGTTGTATGCTAGAACAGGAAAATCTATATCTGACACAAAAACACTGCTACGGTCCCCAAAGGTAAAGAGTTGTCACAGAGATTCCGTACGGTCGCCATCTCAGAGGCAAGCATGCTGCACCATGTATGACACAGATCTGACAAAGGGCAAAAGAACACCAGGATAGCTGTCTCGGGGCATAGCAGCCCACCGAAAGAAAGGAGGCAAACTTTAAGAAGTTTAAGTATCCAACTGAGGAAAACAGAAAGGTTTACAAAATATTGTGAGACTGTACAAACAATGACAGAAGCCAAAACCCCATCTGAGTAACAGCTCATAGAATTGCCTCCCTTCTGTCTCTCCCCATGTGCATTTTAAAAGGGTTCCTATAAAAGAAAGGTGGACTTTTTTATTCTTTTCTGGCAGGACCTCAAAGAATATCTCTCAAATTGAAATGACATAGAATAGGTTATTTCTGTTTCTATTTCAAAATTATCATTTGAAGGTGATAAATATGACCAACTTGTATTTAAGAAGGGTCCCTCGGAAATTGCCAGAGCAGGAATTCCAATATTATGGAAAATATCAAAAGGTGTTGTAGGTAGCATAAGAAAATAATCTGTGGATGTGATTAATTAGACTTATTTAAGAACTGTTAAAACAGCTTTTTGAAGTGAAGTCATATTTTATGAAGTATGGTATGTTTTGGGGTTCTTTGAGAAAAGTGACATATATGTAAACAGATATAGTTGATTTTCAAAAGTTTATTGAATTTCAAAATTTTGCTCTTTGGAAGATAAAAGACAAAAAAGAGTACTGTGTTCCACAATAGCGGGAGAGTGCCAGTAAAATTCCACAGGGACTTTTGCCGTTTGCCATATTTGTAAGTGACTCAGAATGGGGTGACATGATGAAAACCTTTTCTGCTGATACAAATTTATTATAGTGGGACTACTTGGAAAGTGTCAATATTTTGTGTCAACTTTTTCCTAAAAAGCAGCTATCAGAGGAGGACCCAGGGGTCCTGGTGAACATCAAGTTGTCAGCACCATGCCCTTGCCGCAAAGATGGCTAGCGGTGCCCTGGGCTGCCCTGGGAGGAGGGCAACCAGCAGGTCGAGGGAGGTGGTCTTTCCCCTTACTCAGCACTGGTGAGGTCACCCCTGGAGTGTTGTGCCCAATTCTGGGCTCCCCAGTATGAGAGAGACATGGACACTGCGGACAGAGTCCAAGGAAGGGCCACAAAGGTAATGAAGGGACTGGAGCATCTCTCATACGAGGAAAGGCTGAGAGAGCTGGGACTGTTCAGCTGGGACTCCACCCGGAGAAGGTGCCTCAGGGGGAATCTCATCAGTAGGTACAAATACCTGAAGGAGGACATAAAGAAGATGGAGACAGGGTTTTTTCAGTGGCAAGAAACGATGGACACAAACTGAAACACAGGAGGTGCCTCCCATCCAGAAGCACTTTTGCACTGTGAGGATGATCTTATATATTAAACCTTCATTTGTATTTTGAACACCATGTGAAATTTGGGGTTTTGTCCATCTCAAAAAGGAGAATGAAAACAATAGAATGAAAACAGTTTCAAACAAGAGAAATGAGGACAAACAAGTTTTTGGAATATTTTCAGTACAAAATGTCTAAGACCAAACCGCTTTCAAGTAGAAGAGATGATGACAGGAAAGATGATGCCTCAGATCTTCGAAGTTGAACAGGAGTTGATCGGCCATACAAGCAGTAGAGGCATCAAATGAAGTTATCGGGAAGAAAATGCAAAACCTCCTCCAACCCCAATTTAGAGCAAGCAGTTCTTCACGTAATTCTAGCTCCAGAGTTTACACAGTATCTAGTTCAGGCTCTTGACTATTGTGACACAGAGCCCTGTGGATGCTAAGTCTTTAAATGGCTTCAAAGGATGATCTGACAAATTCATACAAGAAATGCATTGAAGATTATTATATGCAAAGAAATTCGCTTAGCTTAAAGCGCAAGTCAAAAACATCACACCGTACTCGTCCTATCCTGCTAATAAGGTCACAGAACTTTGGTCTGACTTTCTCCAGGGATGGCTACACCATCCCAGCAATGCAGTAGCAGGAAAACATTCCTACCTACCATACCAGAAGACTGAGTCATAAAAGGAATTTATGGTAAGAAATAAAAATAAACATTATCTTACTTTTCAGCAACACATTCAACATCCACATTTTCACAGTGAAAATTGTCAATACCAGATGATAACCCCTAAGACTAAAAATGGTAAAAATTCTACTTATTGCATTCCTCAAATGCAAGTCTGATGCACCAGTTTATCAGCTGGAGGGAACCAGAGCAGAGGATTCAATATTTTCTATTCCTACTTTAGAAAGTATCTTTCAAAATCCATTTTTCAAGCAGAGTATGGCATCCCAGTTATAGTACAGGTCTAGCCAAATTTTAATTTTAACCTTTCAGGAAATCTCTACAGCTCTTCATGTACACATTCCTTCTGTACTCACCTGCAGGTTTTACCTCTGAAAAAAAAGTTCCAACTTTTTTCCCTTCCACAATATCTGTAATGACATGACCCGAGATCTTTGGATGGGTTCCATTTGCGATCACTACAGAGGTGCCTCCCTGGAGGGCCCACAGAGCTGCTTTCACCTATGGGGAAGGATAGAGGCAGTTCCAGGAAACTCACTTGTTATTTGAATCGCCGCTCTCAACCAGACTTCTTGCTCCACTTTGATCTCCAGATCGACCGCTTACGCTTTCAAAGAGTATTCAACACACTTCCGGAATTTCAATAATGTAGCACTGAATGAGATAATTTATTTGCAGTTTACCTCCCCTTCCTTAACTAGCTGCCACTCTATAAGTGTACTTCAAATTTTCCTAACAGCCTGCTTTATTCAGGACTTCAGCAAGGGCACTTTGGTCCTATGTTCTTTTTCATCATTACCTTATGTTACAAGTTCTTCTTACTGTTTGAAGAAACCCAGTTTTCATTTTTTAAAAGATTCTGTTGCCAATTTCCATGACATTAACTAACCATCAATAATTAATCCACTTTAAGTGACCATGTGATACTACTTGTACTGCGGAGCACTGTTCTTGTTCAGGTCCTAGCCATTACCATATAACATTAAAATATTATTTAATACCTTTAGCTGTCTGAATTACTCCCTTAAAATTTGATCAGCCAAAGCACTCCTCGTGGGTCTGTTTAAGGTGCAGAATGTACAACTAGGTATTACAGCCCATATTCACCAGGAGACACCATCTGTCAGGTTTGCCTACCACATCAAACTCTTGACCACCACAAGGCCATCAACTGCTCCATTTTTGCTCAGGTTTCATGCTGATAATAAAGATTTGCACTTTGAGTTACCCTCTGTTTATTCTATTATTCATGTTACAGTTTTCCAAAAACATCAGCCAATTCTCAAATTTAACAAATTTTTGCTACAACAGCAGCACTGAGATTTGCTTCTATGTGACAGAATTAAAGATACCAAATAATAGATTACTATTTTTACAGTACGAGTACTCTCTGACTTTGGCAGCTTTCCTCTCAACACCTGGAACTGTTTAATCTATTCCAGAATAGTTGTTTCAAGGGAAAGTTGTTTCTAAATAAGCTCTGTACATCCCCTCATTACAAAGTTGTTACACTCAAATGCCTCCTCCTTTTGCCACCTTCCAGTCTGTGCTTTGATACTGAAGTATGCCTTATTTGATTCTTCAGAAAAGAAAATAAAACATAAGATGACCGGTGAAGAATTTCACTTTGGTCTTTCCCTGCTCAGTCAAAATCCGCTTCCTTTTTTACAGACAACCTTCCAGAAGGGTCCTTAGGAAACCCACACCAATTAACACTATCGCAGTGCATATCGCAGCACCATGAGAGACATATGCTGAAGTCTCATACTGCAACCACATGTATGGACTCACTGGGGGTGTCTAACTGTACACAGCACTGGAAACCGTCCGCCCTGCTACTCCCACTAATCTTGTACTCAAGAACTAAAGTGCCTTGGTCACCACCAATACAACCTTCAGAAGCAAACAGCGTATGTACAAAGTCAGAAAGGAAAGAGAGGAATCGTATCAGATTCAAGTAACAGGGATTCCCAAAGTCTTTGGATTATCACATAAGAAAGAACCGAGCACTGACTCTTATTTTCATTTAAAACATCAACTTAATACAGTTCCAAATGTCACATTTTTCAGACTACTGGAATGTACTTCATTAGTTGCACTTTTCAATTCCCATGGACCTAAGAGACAAACTGAAGGAACCCAGGGCACTCTAGAATAGCTGAGGCTGAAAAGGATCTCTGGAGATCATACAGTCCAACCACCCGCTTAAAGCGGGCTCAACTAGAGCAAGTTACTCAAGACACCATCCAGTCAGGTTTTCAACACCTCCAAACACGGAGATTCCACAAGCTCTCAGCAACCTGCTCCAGTGCTTCATCAACCTCACTGTAAAATTCTCACACTTCAATTTAATTTCTTGTATTTCAGCCTGTGCCCATTGTGTCTTGTCTGTTCCCTGGATACCACCGAGAAGAGTCTGGCTCTGTCTTCTCTATACCCTCCCTTCAAGTATTTATACAGAAACCTTCTCTTCTCTGGGGCAGACAGTCCTAGCACTTGGCCTCTTCTAGTGTGACAGATGCTCTGATTCTTTAATCATGCTCATGGCTCTCCATTGGATTCACTGTAGGATGCCATGTCCTTCTTCCACTGTGGTGCCCAGGACAAGACACAACTCTACAGATGTGGTCTCACCAGTGCTGAGTAGAGGGAAATAATCATTTCCCTCAACCTGCAGGCTACGTTCCTTCTAACGCAACCCAGGAGGCCGTTGGCCTGCTTTGCCCAAAGGGCATATTGCTGGCTCATGTTCCACTTGGCGTCTACCAGGACCCAAATGTCCTTTTTTTCAGTGAACCTGCCTTCCAGCCAGTCAACTCACCAGGCTACACTGGTGAATGGAGTTGTTCCTCCTTAAGGGTAGGACTCAGCATTTCCCATTACTGAACTCCACAAAGTTCCTGTCTTCCCATTTCTGCAACCTGTCAAGATCCATCTGAATGGCAGCACAATCATCTCGTCTGTCTCCCTTTCCCACATCTCCTTTTCCTTCCCAATAAAAAAAACAAATGTTCCGTATTTATACCTTGGCTTCCATGCCTCCCATTCCCACACGGGACTTGGTTCCAAATGTTACAGACTGCTGGTCTCCTGGGTAGAATATGTCAATGAGCTTTGCATCATCAGATCCTGGAGGGCTGTCAAAGAGTCCTGAAATAAAAAAAATAAAAGTTTTCTAGTGTTATATACCCTCATCTCCAAAGCTCACCCACGAAAAAAGACCAAAAAAACCCAACAAAATCCATGAGGCTGAAAAGCTGTATTCCACTTTACAGGATTGAAAACTTTCAGTGAAGCTGGCTTTTTATGGGCCTGAAAGCATGAAACACTTGAGGGAGACTCAAGAAGTACAGCTTTACCCAAACCATAACGAATAAGAAACTGAAAACCCACAGGCTGAACAGCAGCATGCAAGCTGGGAGGTAGTCACATTTGGTTGAGCTTACAGAGACAGTTTACAGCTTTTATATGTTCAGAATCAGGACTTACATATACAAGCCCACAACTGAACAGGCAAAGGATAGTCCTCCTCACCAAAATCTCAGATGATATTCTTGAATGCTGGGTTGTACAGTGATAAACTGGGCAATTCAGAAATATGTAAAGAGGGTAATTATCAAATTCCGCTATGAAGGAACACAAAACTACAGAGATGTGCTTTTTTTTTTTTTTAATCTAGTAATTTTATGTAACTGTGTTTGCAGCTGAATGACACTCTGGTTGACCTAACACGTTAAACCTAAACTCTACCACCACACTTCCCAGAAATTCTGCGTGAACAAGTACTGGCAATCTAGAGAGCACAAGTGCAGACTATCTGTGTCCTTCCTTGGCAGCTTGGGAAGGAGAGGACACATATCTCTCCATAAACAAGATGCCACACTGAACGAGTAAATTTGGAGGATGGGAGTGTTGGTTCTTAATCTTTTTTAAAAGCTGTTTTGACTACTGCTTTTATGAGCTGTTCTCAGTCATTTCAACTTGAATCAACCATGAAAGCTAGCTGAATCTGGTAAAAGAAACTGTGTTTAGGGAAAGGCACCTCCTCAGGGCCTACAACGTCTGCCAAAGTTCAAGATCCACTGAAAGAAACCCATCTAGACAAGATGAAAAGACCATGTGACTTGGGTCATGTGGATCTGAAATTGCACCCACTACCCTCCTCTCTCTAGAAAAGGAACTTCAATGTCCATAGTTGACAGCAACACAGCTCAAAAGACTAGAGCAGTGTAAGCCAAATGTCTGGGAGATAGAGAAAGCTAGCAAGTTTCAGGTATCCGGAAGGAAATGACCAGGATTTGTAATATGCCTGTACAGTACTTGTATACCTGAGAGACAGAACCTGCTGCCGGAAGAAACAAAATATTGTAGAAGAGTATTTGGTTTATATTCCTGATTCTAAACACATAGCCTTTATCCTGCATATTATTCATTACTACATCATACAATTCTGAGAAGCTAGCAGAAGTACCATAGTACATGCCATAGAATCACAGAATGGTTTGGGCTGGAAGGGTCATTAAAGACCATCCAGTCCAGCCCCTCTGCCCTGGGCAGGGACACCTCCTGCCAGACCAGGTTGCTCAAAGCCCTGTCCACCCTGGCCTTGAACACCTCCAGGGACAGGGCACCCACAGCTTCTCTGGCAACCTGGGCCAGTGTCTCACCACCCTCACAGTAAAGAATTTATTCCTAGTATCTAATCTAAATCTCCCCTCATTCAGTTTAAAACCATCACCCCTCGTTCTATCAGTACACTCCCTGATACGGTATTCTGGGTTCTGGAACAAGTCTCAAGCTCACACGCTTTCTCACCCACCCAGATTCAACAGTGTGGTAGACAGTCTTTGGCTTATGCAACAGCATCAGCATTAGATATATGCCATAAGGACTTATGTGGTACATTGTAATTGTCCCTGCAAAAGATATGAACCTGAATACAGGTTGGTTTGACTATCTTGATTTCTTCAGCAAAACAAGAAAGTAAAGAAATGACTCACAAACCTTCTACATCTGAGAGAACAATCAGGAGATCAGTTTTCATTTCCACAGCCAGTCGTGCTGCCAGACTGTCATTATCCTTCACGCTAATCACCTGCAATGCACACATCTATCAGCAGCACTGAACAGGGAGGAACTAGAAAATATTTGGTTGCAACACACAAAAACAAGCTAACTCAGCACTACCAAATCCTTCTGAGCTACTTTGTTCACACCCACTGGAAACTTAGAAAATCATTTTTGTGTGAAAGTACTTTTCCGCTTTTGGAATGCGGTAAAGCAGTATCAAAATGACAAGCAGTGTGATCATAGAATGGTTTGGGTTGGAATGGACATTAAAGATGATCTAGTTCCAACCCTGCTGCCATGGGCAGGGACACCTCCCACTAGACCAGGTTGCTCAAAGCCCCATCCAGGCTGATCTTGAACACTTACAGGGACAAAGTATCCACAACTTCTCTGGGCAACCCATTCCAGTGTCTCACCACCCTCACAATAAAGAATTTCTTTCTGGTATCTAATCTAAATCTCCTCTCTTTCAATATAAAACCATTACCCCTTGTCCTGTTGCTACGCTCCCTAACAGAGTCCCTCCCCATCTCTCCTGTAGGCCCCCTTCAGGTACAGGAAGGCTGTTATAAGGTCTCCCCGCAGTCTTCTCTTCTCCAGGCTGAACAACCCCAGCTCTCTCAGCCTGTCTTCATAGGAGACTTGCTCCAGCCCTCTGATTATCTTTGTGGCCCTCCTCTGTACTCATTCCAATAGGTCCATGTCCTTCCTGTGTTGAGGACTCCAAAGCTGGACACAATACTCCAGGTGGGGTCTCACGAGAGCAGAGGGGCAGAATCTCCTCCCTCGACCTGCTGGCCACACTTCTTTTGCTGCGGCCCAGGATGTGGTTGGCTTTCTGGGCTGCCAGTGTGCACTGCCGGCTCACATTAAGCTTCTCATCCACGAGCACTCCCAAGTCCTTCTCCTTGGAGCTGCTCTCCAGCCATTCTCCACCCAACCCATATTTGTACCTGGGATTGCCATGTCCCAGGTGCAGGACCCTGCACTTGGCTTGGCTGAACTTCATGATGTTTGCACAGGCCCACCTCTCAAGCCTGTCCAGGTCCCTCTGGATGGCATCCCTTCCCTCCAGGGTGTCGACTGTGCCACACAGCTTGGTGTTGTTGGCAAACTTGCTGAGGGTGCACTCCATCCCACTGTCCATATCTCCAACAAAGATGTTACACAGCAGTGGTCCCAGTACCATCCCCTGATGAACACCGCTCATCACTGGCTTCCACCTGGACATTGAGCCATTGACCGCAACCCTTTGAGTGTGGCCATCCAGCCAGTTCCTTATCCACCGAGTGATCCATATGTCAAATCCATGACTTTCCAGTTTTGAGACCACGATGTCATGTGGGACAGTGTCAAACACTTTGCGTAAGTCCAGGTAGATGACATCTGTTGCTCTGCCCTTGTCTACTAATGCTGTGGCAATATCATAAAAGGCCACCAAATTTGTCAGGCATGATTTGCCCTTGGTGAAGCCATGTTGGCTGTCACCAATCATCTCCTTATTTTCCATGTGCCTTAGCAGAGATTCCAGGAGGATCTGCTTCATGACCTTGCCAGGCACAGAGGTGAGAGTGACTGGCCTGTAGTTCCCCGGTCTTCCTTTTTTTGTCTTTTTGAAAACGGGAGTTATGTTTCCCCTTTTCCAGTCAGCAGGAACGTCACCAGACTGCCATGACTTCTCAAATATAATGGAGAGCAACTTAGCAACTTCATCTGACCACTCCCTCAGGAGCCGTGGATGGATTTCATGAGGTCCCATGGACTTATGTACCTTCAGGTTCCTTAGATGGTCTATAACCTGATCTTCTCCTACAGTGGGCAGTACCTGCATCCTCCATCTTGCTGCCTGGTGACAGGACAAGAGATACCAACTGGCCCTGCTTTAAGCAGGGGTGCTGGACTAGATGACCTGCAGAAGTCTCTTCCAACTTCAACTGCTCAGTGAAAACCAAACTGGGCATGCTTGCTTTTGGCAGAGCAGACACCATCTGCCCTGCTTCTACCCCACAACACAGTATCATGCCAGAAACAGGCAGATCAGTGTAGTCTTCCAACACCCTCTGTCCACATTACCAATGTTGTAAGTTTCCCTGCTGCAGGCTTCAAAGGTCCCCAAGTATTAGTAAAGTACACATTAGTGCTGTACTATGTACAAGCAGGCTCCACCCCCTTGTTATACTTTACCCACATTTACCCCCTGCAGATCACTGTTCGGCTCTGGAGGTGGAACAACAGCATCATTAGTATTAATTATAGGGACAATATTCATTCTTAAAAGCTCATGCAACGTTCCATTTAAGTTCCGACGCTTCTGTTCGTCGTGGAAATCCAGGTTGGTGACTAAAATCTAAAGGGAGGGGAAAAAAATATATATACTTAGCCTATGACTTTTCCCAAGAACATCATAAATGTGTATATTAATATATCGTAACAGATCAGTCAGGCCCTTCCGGTCACTAAAGAAACATAAGTCACATTTAAAGGATAAAGAATACAAGCAAGAAATACCCTTTCCACAACGTTTTCAGGTTTATATGCCTTAACTTCCACTGGAGCCTATTATGGTCTTTCTCAAGTGGACAGATCACAGGCTTCAGGAATTAACTTGGAAAAAAAACCATAAGCAGAACATAGATGCTGATAACTATAAAGTCCCTAAACAATTTGACAGATTATGCAAGACACTGCCTTTCCCGTTTTCCCTCCCTGTGTACTGTTTCTACTGTCACAAACAGAAGGGATGCTTTGTCTCAAGAGTTCTCTCCAGCTCTAGAACTTACTTGTTTTTCTGAAAGAATTTTGGTCTTAAAACCCCCTGTTTGCAGACACCACCCTTTTCTTTTTGGTATTTTAAGACAAAATCCCATCAGTGTTTGCTCTGAAGGGACATTTTTTTTCATTTTTACTCTGCCATTGGACATTAGTGAACTAAGCAAACAACTCCCACACAAATGTTACAATAGCACTTGGAATCAATGTGTACACTGACTTTTTTGGCACAGGCAATTAATTCTTCTAAATCAAAGGAATTGTAGTTGTCTGCCAACTTGAACAAAATTATAATCAGCACAATATATACTGATTGTTAGCTATACTGTAAACATTTTAGTGATGTCAGCTATACTCTACTACAGGAAGAAGTTCCTCCAAGCGAGACATTGTAGTAGGCTCCTAAATTCATTAAAAATGTCTAAACAAATAAGGCCTTACAGTTCGTGCAATTCTGTATTCTCAGAGTATTTAAGATAAGCAAAGCCTGTTTAAGTTCAAGTAATACAGTTGCAGCATTCAGTAGAGGTAGAAGACCCAGGCTAGAGATACTATCACCCACAACTTAGAAAGGTTTGAGGAGCATATGGACAGCAAGTTCTGAAGTGTGGCTATACACTTCTGCCAGCTTTATAGAATGTGTTGTAGTTCAGCCACTTGTGATTTTTAAACCCTCAGTTTGGATCACCAACTTTACCTTTTGTGAAGAGACCTTAAAAGACCTTACCACATACATAAGAGCAAGACACACATGAACTCCAAAAAGAAAAAGCATATTTGCTTCACCTTGGTGATAGGTAACTCCATTTGAGAAATACTTAGCAAGGCACTCCTTTATAAGCTACCATTTGTGCTACAATAAGCCCCAAAAGTAAGAAGGCAATGGAAACGTGAGACTACAGTAAAGATAGCGGCATATAAAACATGGAAAAAATCCAGGAACAATTCCATCACTGATTGAAGTAGTCAGTCAGTCTAGGAAAGAAAAAATCCCTTACTTGAGCTGCACAGATGCTGTACTGTGTAAACATGGCCTCATACAGAGCCATTAGTCCGCTCTGGCCAGCTGCTGCACAGGCTCGGGCCTCCAAGACTGGAATAGCCTACAGAGATAAAGATCAGCTGTCAGGCAGTGACTTTAGCAGGTAATACACAATGTTCAAGGAAAAGCAGGAGTGCTGCCAGACACTCACCATATCTTTTAGCTGATTCTGGCCCGAATGAAGCGCTTGCCTCACACTCTGAGAAAGCAAGATCTCATGACGCAACCGCTGCTTTCCAAAAGCTACAGCACCACTGGTGACAATCATCATCTCTCGGCCCTGATTTTGCAGCATTGACACCTGTAAGTACAGAACATAAGAAACAGGGCCTGGAGTATGATCACTCCTAGCACGAGAGTTCTGGCTGTTATAGACAACCTTATACTCACCGGTTCTTGCTGACAAAAGTGTTTTGCTTTATCCACAGATGCGCAAAGCAAGGCAACCACCTTCTATGATACTCCTGCGCACCTACCTGGCCACCTAAGAGCTATGCAAAGGACTGCATGCAATCTATAGCTTCTGCTAAACTTTCTTCTCACAATACCAGTTTTTACGAGTCGTGCTTGAATTTTCACAATAACACTTTTACACCCCTTGCCCCTCCACCTCCATTGCTACAGATAAGGAAAGATAAGATACGAAGAAGCTGTAAAGTAGCAGCTGCACCTTCCACCAAACTTCTTATTCACCATCCATTCCCAAAGCTGCCACCATACAATAACTTTGTATTCTAGAAGTAAAGTAGTTAACTCTGACAGTACAGCTTTTAGTTATTTCTTCCTTACATATATCTAGCCCGATTCCTTTCAAAGCTCTAAAGCTAGTGTCTTACAGGAATGTTATTTGTTATGCTAACTTTCCTTCCCAGAGAAGACATGTAGAAGACTTTTTCCCCCTCAAAGTCATAATTTCATTTTGCAGAACCAATCCATGAGTTGATCCCATCAGTTTTTCTTGCAAGTAATGAGGTTTAAAGCTTTCTCCTGGAGAAAATCTGCAAATGCTTAGGTAATCAAGAAGGGTCTACTCTTTCTGCAGACTTCACAAACTTCAGTGTCACTTTCCCTCTAGATGCACCTAATGCCCCAGTCACATCTTACCTATTGTATAAAAATCTAACATGCAAATCTCTCTCTCTACACTGGGTCTGGCCAAGATGGAGTTAACTTTCTTCACAGGGGCCCATACGGTGCTGTGTTTAGGATTTCAGGACTAAAACAGTGTTGATAACAGTCTGATGTTTTGCCCATTGCTAAATAGTGCTTGCACAGCATCAAAACCTTAACTTTTTCCCATGCTGAGCAGGACTTGCACGGCATCAAGGCTTTTTTTTTTTCCCCCACTATGCCCCTTCAGAGCAGCAAGGCTACAGGCTGGGCAAGAGGTTTGGAGAGGGCACATTTAGGACAGCTGACACGAACTGGCCAAAGGGATATTCCATACCATATAATGTGAAGCTCAGTCATAAAACTGGAACAGGTTGCCCAGGGAGGTGGTTGAGGCCCCTTCCCTGGAGATATTCAAGGCGAGGCTCGACGAGGCCCTGGGCAACCTGGTCTAGTTGGGGGTGTCCCTGCTGACTGCGGGGAGGTCGGACTAGATGACCTTTGGAGGTCCCTTCCGGCCTGGACAACACTATGACTATGACTAAAACTGGGGTAGCAGAATAGGAAAGGGAAGGGGCTGTCTTCCAAGGTGGCCATCACTTGGGGACTAGCTGGGCACGAGTCTGCTTGTGCAAGGTAGTGAGTGACTGCCTTACCATCACTTGTTTCTCCCTCTCCTTCACTTATCAAACTGTCTTTATTTCCATCCATGAGCTTTCTTACTTTTGCTCTTCCTATTTTCCTCCCAATCTGACTGGTGGCGGGGCAGAGGTGTGGGGGGTGAACGAGCATCTGTTGGTTCTTAGCTGCTGGTCAGGGTCAACCCATCACACCTGCTAACACCAACTTACTGAGTTACCTGGTCTATGCTACCATGGCACAGGGGGGATGAAAAAGGGAAAGGCCAAGACATTACTTTACAGAGCCATCACTGTTTTATGAGTTTTTTCCTACAATCTTCTGTGCCATCCAACAGTCACCAAGTACCAGAAGTTAAAACAAACATTGCACTTCAGTCCCAGAATTACCTGCTCTACAATAGATGCCAGCCTCCCAAGGGCCAAGCCACACTCATCCCCTCGAGTCACAACAGCACTACCTAGCTTCACCACAATCCGTTTTGCGTGCTTCAGCTCACTGCGGTGTGCAAATGATTTCCCATGTGCACGGCTGAGCGGCATGGTGATAAATGGGATGTTGCTCCAACAGCGGATGGATTCATTTCTTAGTCTTTGGTTATGGCGAGGGAGATCTGTGGTTAAAGAAAGAAAAACGCAGTTTTAAGTGTTTCATTCAGACTTCAAGCCTTTAAAGTCATGTAACGTTTCCTCCCTTTCCAAGGCTAAAGCTCACACTATACACTTCTCAGTGCCTGGGAATGAGAAGCTAGCTTTCAAGTCACCAAAGTAAAGTGAGAACCGATAATATCTGAGAAGCACTAACCATCCCTAAAGTATATAAGGCAGTATCTTATGTGTCACAGAGCTTTGACTCCAGGAATCTAGAAGACCAAATTAAAAGACATTGTAAAAGAGCCCATACAGCTCGCCTTGGAAGTACTAGTTTTAAAAACAATCTCCTTTGCCTTGCCTCATTAAATACAGCTAGAGGGTTTTCCTGTCTGTAGCTGTGCAGAAAGCTTGATGGTCAGGAATGAAAAGAAACACAGCTCTTACAATCTCTCTAAGTCAGGCATTTTTGCACGTTGCTCAACTAGGGGCAGCAGAAGGGTGATGAGGGACATACGATCTGGAACATCATACAGGATAAACAGGCATTGGAGGGAGAAGAGATAATCACAGCATTACTCAGGTAAGATACAAAACACATAAGACTGGCACTTCCCCCAAGTCAATGAAGTAGGGAACATTTCTCAGCAAAATCTTTGTTTTCAAAATGCCTGCAAAGGACAGTAATACCACTACCAGCACAGCAGATTAAAGAGAATAATGACTATTAAGGTACAAGCACAAGGAACAGTCTGGATCCTTTCTAATTGACAAAGAGGTGGACCCAAACACATAAAGTCCCAAAAGTAACCTGAAGGAATGAAGGCAGATGGAAAGCACTTCCAACATACTTCATATGAAGTTTCACAAAGCCACAGAGAATTGTGTCTGAAAGAAGGAGTCTTGCAGATAAGAAGTCTAAGTGTGTCAACTGGATAACTGATATAATATGGATAAGCCATATTAATTGAAAAGAACTCGAATCCACATTTCCTTATTCTCCATCCAGTTCTTCTGGTATCATTTTTCAGAAACTGCAGTAAACCAGGTCAACTTTTAGACAGCCTCAAAAATACCAAGACAGCAAAAAAGAGCGAGAATATTTTTGATGTAATTACAGAAGAAATGGCTACTGACATTACACTCTGGGACCAAAAGTGCAACTTAGTCAAAATATGGCACACATTCATGGAAAAATGATGAAGATCTTACTGGATGATATTGAGAAGCATTTAAAGAACAATGCAATCATCAGGCACAGTGAACATGGATTCACAAAGGGAAAGTCCTCTTTGACTAATTTCATATCCTTCTATGATAAGGTTCCCCACCCAGTGGATGAAGGGAAGGTGGTGGATGTAGTTTTTCGGGATTTTAGTAAGGCTTTTGATACTGTTCCTCACAGCATCCTTCTGGAGAAGCTGTCCAACTGTAAGAGAGGCAGGTTCATGGTGCACTGGGTGAAGAACTGGCTGGACAGCAGGGCTCAAAGGGTTGCAGTTAATGGGGCTGGTCACCAACAGTGTTCCTCGGGGCTCAAACCTAGGGCCAATTCTCTTCAACATATGACTGCACCACTAGCAAGTTTGGCTAGAGCTTCAGGATTTAGAAGGTTCCTAGACAACAGCTGTTGAGGGATAACCAGTATCTGAGAAGAAACACTTATTTTTTCAGAAAAACAATGAAAAAGACAATGGTTCTAGAAAAAACAGAGAATTTAATTCATATCCACTAAAGTCCTAATTACTAATCTATTTATAGGTACTATAAAGTACCTATGTACTTTCACTCAGGTTTCCTGCAAGCATCTTTTCACTTTTGTCTAATCTGAATAAATTTGAGCTTCACACCTTGCTTTACTCAAGACACTTGTGGGCTGAAAATGCAGATGGGGGAGCAGGCATAATCAGATCTTGCTGTCTAGAAACATATGAGGTTGAAATAAAGAACTTTTACAGTAGCAGTACTTTCACAACTGACTTTTTTGCTTGAAATGCACGTCAAAATGTAAAATACACCCTCTCAGACACCCAGCTGTCCATCCAGTAACATTAAGAAAGTAAAACTTCAACTGCAGCTCACTCCAGAGGTTTTAATTTTTCAATTATGTTAATGAGGTGATTCTCCTTTCAGGATAGGAAAGAACACAGGCATGCCCAGACATATACTGACCAACATTAGAAATATGTGCTCTCTCTCATACATACATAAACAGGAAATGGCTGTGATGGCACGTGGCGACAACAGAAAGCACCGTCCAGGGGAACGGACAAGAGGGCTCAGAGCAGCTCGACACAACATTTTGAGATGTCTTCTGCAAATCAAGGATATCTGTAAGTTAAAAGGAAAGGAGGGAGGAAAATTGGTTAAATATCAGTGAATTTCCATCAATATTTCTTTCCTCACCCACGCCCCCCCTCAACTCCTCTTTGTGCAAGAGACAGACAGCCCACTCTCTCTGTTTTGTAGAATTCTCAGACTGTGACTTAGAAGAACAGAAGGCCCCTGCTCCCTGTCTTCTGCCAGAAGATAATTATTAAAGATCAAGAACAAAACACAGTTACCCAAGAAGGGAAAAGACTATTAGTGAGTGTACCAACAATGGAGAAAAGTCCTAACTTTGTCCATAGATAAGCCTGAAAGAAGAAAAAGAAAGTATAGAGGTTGTATCATCCAGACTTCTCCCTACACCCCGCAACATTGCATCTAATAAACTTCTCATGAATCTCAGCCCTGTTCAATATAGAGGATATGCTGATTCACTTTTTCCTGAGCACTACCAAATGACAAGACATTAACGATGATTATAAGTAAGGACACCAATTTCCAAGGTATGTGGATTAGTCTCACTTAACTGAACTCGTAAACACCCGGGATTCTTCTAACTCAAAATCCACCACTGCAAATACCCAGCAAACAAGGGATACATAAGTAGCGATTTCCTATGACAGGTCTAGTTGAAGTAATGCATCTCATATCATAAAGGAAACAAAGGAGATTAGCAAGAATCCAGTTCTCCCAGACAGTGCTTAAGCTATGAAACCTCTCCTTCCCCTTTTACAAAGTTTTGCTTCCTTTACTTGCTTTCAATCCATCCCTCTGCACCACTGGAATAGAGCAAAAAACACTAAATGAGCAGTGGTTGGGAGAAGGTACTGAAGAGAGGACGACGAGAGCTCATAGTAACTACACAGGAAAACTGCTATTACAAATATCATGACAATTATAGCACCTGGCAGTTCTGGCATATGTGTACATGAACCCTTGAAGCTGCTTCATTACCTTGCATTGTTGTTATACCTCATTATAATCCTTACATCTACATACACACCTCTATGTAAGACAGGGCAGCCACCAGGAGATAATGGCTCTGCTGTTTTGTCTAGTAAAGATTAGGTAGCATAGCATTTTAATAATATTAACCTGCAACACCTCTCCAGTTCTGGTTTTGAAACTATCTTGTGACAAAAGGCAAGGAAACTAAATTAACAAGAACATAGAAATGCAAATTTTAAAGCACTAGCAGATACCAAGAAAAGAGAGATACGTGAAATGGAATGATGCTGCCAGAAACCACAGATAGAGAACAGGACAGCTTGTAAATTACAAGCTTTCTTTCAGGCTAGTTGGAGGCTGCAGAACAACTCCTTTCCCTCCTCTCACTCAATCAAGGCCTTAAAGTTAATTTCAATACTCATTTTCCATTTCACCCACATTTCCATACCTGGAATGGTTCTGGTCTTCAATAACAACCCAAAAATGGGTACATAATTAAAAACAACAAAAAAAAGCCAACAAACCCACAAACAAAACCACTGCCTTACTTGGAGAGGAAAGAGCAATAAAAAGAAATGCAAAATGCATTATTCAGGTATTTCTTCCAAGACTCTAGCACCAGCTTAAAATTTACTTTTTTTTTCCCATTACAAGAAAAACCTACTCCTTCAAAATGGTCTCTAAACTTGACATTTAAAAATATTCTCCTATCATCTCTTTAAGTAACAGACATTATTCTTATATTATCACTCACAGAAAGCAATACTATTGACTAGTTTTCATCAATTTATTATCTTCATAGCAGCTGTTAAGCAGCACAGTACATTTAGATTCTGTTCCAGATCAGTGTAGAGACTAAGATCAAACAATTAGAGGCGTTAAATCTTAAAATCAGTGCCTTTGAACAACAGTCTGTAACACTGTTTTTTCCAGTCTGTTGGCTGCAGCCCCATGGGATGCCCACAACTATTTGCAATGACTTGATAAAATAAAACTAAATAAACTTTTTTTCACAGTTTTATATATAAAGGCTGATATTTCAACCAAGCATTAGGACATTTCACAAGTGAAAAAAAAAACCTGGAAACCAAACTCCTGTAGAAAGAGCTATACCGTACTATGCTCAAGCAATTAAGCAGAGATAAATCAAATTCCAAGGAAACACACAAAATCTTAGTGAAATAAGTCTTTACCATAATGCAAACAAGTCCCCCGTAACATTCGGGAGGGGGTGGGGGTGTTATTTAAAGTTTTACCTTACCAACTAGATTTTTTTTAAGACGAAAAAAAAAACCACACGTCTACAGATCTCAGTGCAAACTCAAACCCAAGAAACCTTCCCAGAGAGAAAACAGTTCAGAACTGACTAAAAGAAAGAAAAACTTCAAATGAACTGCCGCTAGAGCAGTACGCGGGTAGCTCTGCCCAGGTCCTGCACAAGCTGTGCAGGGGAGCGCAGGCAGTTCGGCGCCACGCGCACCAGCGGCCCCTTCCTGCCCCGAGCACCCGCAGCCGCACGGCTCACGGCACTGGCACGGCCTCCGCGGCGGCACGGAACGCTACCGCCGGCCTGTCCGAACCGCCCGAAAGACCTCAGGGACAGCACCCAGGTCGAGTCAGGACTGTCCCGTTTGTCCCACCCTGCCTACAGCGTTAAGCAGCACCAGCAGGGCGGACGCCAGCCGCATCGGGGAGGGCAGGGGAGGGCCGGGCCGGGAACAGCAGAGCCCACGCGAGCGCGGCGAGGAAGCCGAGTTTAGCAAGAGGCGGCGGCGGACACATTACTTGTTGCACGCTGACCAGTGACACCCGCAGGCGCCGCTCCTTCCCCAGCACCCGTACCCGGCCGCCGCTCACCGCCGCTCCGCCGGGCGCTGAGGCGAGACCGGCCGGGGCGGGCGCGCTCCCGCCGCCACGGACCAGCTGACCCGCCGCAGCCAATCCCGACCGCCCGCCTTGCGGCCGCCTCAGCGCCGCCATGGCGAGCCAGCCGCAGGCCCAGTGCTGCCGCCGCCCCAGCGGATGATGTAACTCTGCTCCACGTTGCAGCACAAAATCCAGGGCTGGACAGGTTACGGCAGTAACAGCTGTTTTCTGTCTAGTCCCAGACTAGTCCAGACAGCCCTACCCACAGCCGGCCTCCCTGCCCTGTCTGATGCATACAGCAGATGGAAGGGATCTGCAACCGAACCTCCTAGAGCCACTTCACCTCCTTTGGCTTGTCACCCCCTTTGTTTTCTCCACCATAACCCAAACCCCTCCACAAGGGCAAGAGTGCTGGCTTTGCTCTTCACTTACCTGCCATGTGCCACATGCATTCCTTTCTAAATTAAGAGACTCATAGAATTATTGAGGTTGGAAAAAACCTTTAAGGCCATTGAGTCCAACTGTAAGGCTAATGTGGCCAGGCTCACCTCTAAACCATGGCCCTAAGTGCCACATCTACAATTTTAAGTACTTCCAGGGATGGTGACTCCACCCCTTCTCTGGGTAGCCTGTTCCAAGGCTTGACAACTCTTTTGGTGAAGACTTGTTCCCCAATACCCATCCTAAACCTCCCCTGGCACAACTTGAGGCTGTTTCTTCTTGTCCCATCGCCTGTTCCTTGGGAGAAGAGACCGACCCCTCCCCCGGCTACACCCTCCTTCCAGGGAGTTAGAGAGAGCGAGAAGGTCTCCCCTCAGCCTCCTTTTCTCCAGGCTGAACACCCCCAGCTCCCTCAGCCGCTTCTCACAAGACTTGTGCTCCAGACCCCTCGCAACCTTCGTTGCCCTTCTCTGGACACACTGCAGCACCTCAATGTCTTTCCTGTAGTGGGGGGCCCAAAACTGGACCCAGCACCGAAGGTGGGGCCTCACCAGCACCAAGTAAAGGGGTACCAACGCTGCCCCAGTCCTGCTGGCCACACTGTTCCTGATAGGGGCCAAGGATGCTCTTGGCCTTCTTGGCCACCTGGGCACACTGCTAGCTCATGTTCAGCTGTCATCATCCCCAGGTCCTTTTCTGCCAGGCAGCTCCAGCTGCTCTTCTCCAAGCCTGTAGCGTTCATGAGGTTGTTGTGACCCAAGTGAAGGACCTGGCACTTGGCCTTGTTGAACCTCATACCACTGGCCTCGGCCCATCAGTCCAGCTCCCTCTGCAGAGCCTCCTACCCTCAGGCAGATAAACACTCCTACCCAACTCGGTGTCCTCTGCAAGCACCCCTATCACTGCAATTAGTAGAAACCATAAATCTACAGTTTCTCATCCTCAAAGACACTAAAAATTCATAGTAGTTCAGTTCAGTTCAACTCAGGCACTAGTTATACTGTCTTCAGTCTATATCTATTCTACCAGTGTTACATTCCTGTCCTGTTAAAATACAAACAAATCCCAACAGCACTCTCATGTTGTTACAAGACAGTATTTGGGTTTTGTTTGCTTTGTGGGCTATTTTTGTTTGTTTAGAGGGCTGTTTATTTTGTGGGGTTTTCCTGGGCTTTTGGGGTTTTTTTTAATCTTTATCACATCACCTTTTGGGATCAGGAAACAATCATCTCTGAAGAGAAAGCCCACACCATGCCAGAAAGTCTCCTGACTGTGGAGAAAATCTCCTGAAGAGTGAACAATATTCAAGTGGTGGGAGTAGGGTTCAAGACACTTGAAAAAAACTCAATGTCTCAAGAATTAGTAGAAGACTCAACTCACAATTATCTGACATTAAGTTTTCACTATCTCCACAAGAGGGAAAACAAGGCAACTCCCCCCAAAAACCCAAAATACCCTTATGGTCATCACTTTGTTAGAAAACTATCTGCTTATGTTCACCACTAGTGGAATTTTTTTTGATCATCATAGCGCACATAAGCCCTGGAATGCACCCACCCTCATTCCTCCCTCTGCTGCAATGCTCAAGTTGTTGCTACACAATTCTTGCACCAGAAGTGCACCAGTTTTGCCACCCCTCCTGCTCAAAGCTGTAGTTCCCACCTCCCTCCAAAAACCAGCTTGATCATAGCGATATCCTGGTCAGAGACCAACTGACCCCCAGTCCGTACAATTGCCTGCAAGAGAGAAGCACAGCAACTCCTCCTTAAAAGACGCTGCCACCAATGCATCAGACTGGGATGCTCTTGGCCGCCTTATATCAAGGCTATTTCATATACACAATCATTTCCATTGCTTTTCCTCCATCTCCCCAATTATCCTAAACAGAGTACAGCATATTACCCAAGGGAGAGTCCACACAAAGTACTCAAGTTTGGACGAAGCAAGGATTTATATACTGGCATGATATGGTCTTTTATTCTGCACTTCGTCCCTTACCTGATAATTTCTACAATTCTATTTTTGCTACACCTTGAACTGACTTTTCAGGGTATCACCCACACTGACTCTCAGATGTTTCCTTCCCTGGATGCTGCAGAAAAATATAAAAAAACCACCGCTTTCATATTCCTACTAATGCGACGTCCAACAACAGCAGCTGAAAAATGACTGAAGCTACATCTGAAAGACGCTCACTTTGCTATTGAATACACTTCTTGTAACAGCCCTGGCAAAGAGTAGCTTAGAAGAGGAAGGCAGTACAACAAAGAAACAAATCAATAAAGCAGTTAACACAACAAAAATTATTCACTGACATTTTCTAAAGTGATTAAATATAAATACTTTACTATAGAACACGGAAGAAGAAAACTTTTTTATATTTTAGTTATAAATTGCTTTTCTGTGTCATCAAATCTAATAAGAGAAAAAAGGTAAACACCTCCAAGGATTCATCGTTTTTTAGGGTACAGCGTCAGCACAGGTATAAGCATTTATGGAAGCATGTTAGTTATTTTTTGTTTAAGAAAATAAAACTGTTCTTGACTTCATAGTACAAAGATCCTTGCCAAAGGCTTTTGGAAGACTGTGTGAGGTTTGCTCATTAAGTCTCCTTTATCTACAGTTTTATTACTTCTTTCAGAGCACCATTGGGTTTCTTAAAAAAAACGATAATCTGATCCTGTGATATCTCCTGTGAAGAAACACTAAGCGCACAGCACAGGCTTATCACCGAGAGCTAGGTCAAAACTCGGGTATAACTTGTACGTGTCACACAAGTGTCAAGAGGGTTTATTTCCTTCGGGCATGGAGAAATCCCGTGAGTAGACGCGAGAGACGAGCAAGGAACGAGAGATCTCCAGAGGGAGCAACTCTGCTCCCACAAGATCCCCAGAGAACGAGGCCGGCACAGCTCGTACCGATCAGCCCGCGGCTGACGGGGCCCAGAGCGGTTTCATTCCTCCGCGGCCGCCAGAAACCCCCGCACCAGGTCGGCGGGGCTGGGGGGGGCTGCGGGGCGGAGGGTTGCATCCTGGGGCGGGCAGCACCGCAGCGGGTTTAGGGCTTCGCTCACTCCGGCTTCTCCGCACGGAACCCGCGTTCCTCGGGCAGCGGCCGCTCCCGCCCCTCCAGCCGCGGGAGGAGAACCGGCAGCGGCCGCACTTACGTTTGGCGGAGGCACGGCCCGCCCAGGGGACCGCCGCGCTCGGCTATGGGGAGGCGCGAAGGCACAACCCAGCCCGGCTCCCCGACCTCCCGAGGCAGCAGCTCCAGCAGCCTCCACCGCCCCCAGCACTCACCCGCCCGGCGCCGCCGCGTCGCTTCCGGCACCGCCTCGGCAGCGCCGCGCACATGGGCCCGGCCCGCGCTCCAGCGGCCGGCCTGCGGCAGAGTCGGCGGCAGCGTTAGCGGAG
>JAHREE010145397.1:0-23057 GCA_033628505.1 Tringa tobata | reverse complement strand
GCTCCAAAGCCTCGTCAGGGACCCACCGATGAAGCGCAGATGGCGGCGGCGGCGGCGTTGGCCCGGATGGAGCTGAAGCCCAAGGCCAAGGTGGCCTCCTCCCAGGAGGCCATCAAGAACCAGGGTAGGAGCTCGCTGGAGGCCACGGAGCTGCTGGGCCTGGCGTAGGGACGCTCCCAGCTCAGCCTGGGGAGAGAGATCCCAGGGAGAGAGATCCCAGGGAGAGAGATCCCAGGGAGAGAGATCCCGGGATGGCGACTGCTCTCCAGGGTGTTGTGGGACACAGCTGGCTTCTGCGGCTGCTTGAGGGGGTGTGTGTCATAGAAACGGGGGTCACGCTCGCCCCTGGACTCTCAGGATCAGATGGAGCACCCAGGTCTGCTTCCCCGGGGTGCAAACTGCTGAACCTCCGCCCCTTATAACCTGGCTTTGTCTCTCGTAGTGAGAAAGGAGCTGATGGCCGAGGCAGCTGCGAGCCAGAAAGGGCTCTCGGCGGAGGAAAAGGTACAAGAGATGCTGCTGTCCCTGTCCCTGTCCCACGTGGACACGACAGGCTGTTTAAAACCAACCCCAAAAACCTTCCTGCGCTCAGTTCGGTGCCTGGTTTTGTCTCCTTTAGGATGTCACCTCCTCAGACCAGGAAGGGGCAGCGGCGCCCTCCGTTTCGGGGGTCTACTTCATTTGCCCCTTAACGGGTGAGGTTGTAAGGAAAGACCAGAAGGAGAAGCACCTCCGAGAAGCCATCCAGTCGGTAAGCGCCGTGTCTGCTGGCTGTGCAGCTTCCCCTCCTCCTGCTTTAACTGGTTTTGTGGTGTGGGTCCCCTCCAGCACCAGGTGTGGGTCCCTCTCCCCCTTCTCCCTGTAAAAATGTCCAAGGTCTCCTGGAGGGCAACTCTATTCCACTGGAGCTGTACAAGTGTCTGTCCAAGCCCCCTCCCTTCGGCTTGTTGGAAGTGCTGGGACTGGGAACTCTGGCCCTGGGCTGGTTTTGGCTGGGACAGGGTTAATTTTCCTTCGTAGCAGCTGGGATGGTGGCTGTGGTTTAGATCTGTGCTGAAAACGGTGTTGATTACACACTGGAAATGGCTTAAACTGGGGAGCAGTGAATAAATTCCATTTTGCTTTACCTATTAATCTCGTCTTTAGCCCAACCCATGAGTTTTCACACCGTTTTTCCCCTTCCAGTTTTCTCCCCGTCCCACCACGGGGGGAACAAACGTGGTGCTGAGCTGCTGGTCGGGGTGAAACCACAAGACACCCACACATCCCTTAGCACAGAGTAACACTGGCTGCCCCCTGACCAGTTTCTCTCCTTTTCCCCCAGTATTTCTCCATAGACCCAGTGGCTGCCTCCATCATGGAGATCCACACCTTCAATAAGGACCGGGAGAAAGTACGCGTGGGCCTGGAGACCATGGCCAAGTAAGTGGGGACCAAGGAGCTTGTCCCTTCCCTGCAGGGCTCACAGGCAGGTGGATTTTCTTGTTGTGCTTCAGCCAAAGCCCGAATTAAAACCAAAGCCACATACTTGAACAATTTTAAGTGTCAGTTGAAATAAGGTCAGCATCTCAGAGGTGTTTTAAGAGTTGGTTTGGGAGCTGTGGGTTGAGATCAGCCAACCCCATTTTCTGTCCATCCTGGGGATGAAACATTGTTGTATTTTACTTTCTTCAGTTTTTCAGCTCTTTTTTTTTTTCTGTGAGGTCTCCCAGGCTTTTTTTACTCCTTGGGGTAGCACGTCCTGAAGTGCCTGCTTTGATCCATATGCTCCTCTTTCTGCAGATACTTGGACAATATCTATCTCCATCCAGAAGAAGAGAAATACCGGAAAATCAAGCTGCAGAACAAAGTGTTTCAGGTGAGGTCAAGACTCCTGCAGATGCTCTGCCGTGGAACGTCCTTGCCTGGAGCAGGCTACATTGAAATTCTTTCCTTTTCTTCCAGGAAAGGATAAGCTGCCTGGAAGGGATACACAGATTTTTCCAGGCTATCGGGTTTGAGACAAAAACACTGCCTGTTCCAGGACAAGGCAAGAAATCTCAGTCTATTAAACTGGAGGCACCAGTTTGAGTGGTGGTGGGACACCCCAGGGGAGGCAGCTTTGGTTGCTGAGAGCTCCTTGGGGTCTACCAAAGGCTGTTACTCCGAGGCTGTGACAGAAACAGCCACTCACCCTGTTAAAACGCTACATTTTGTGGAGATCCTTGCCCTTCTATTCCGTACAGAGAACAAGAGCCTCAAATCCCATTCTTTTGGTTACAGAAACCCCCGAGGAGTACTACGTCCTGAAGGAAGAAATGCTGACCAAGCTGGAAGACCTCAAGGGCTACAAAGAGCAGCTTTTAAGCTCCGAGCCCGTGCGAGCCCAGCTGGATCGCCAGCTCTGCGTGTTTAAACCTTCCCCTCAAGCTGCTCGGTTTGAGCTGCCAAATGATTTTTACAACCTCACCGCGGAAGAGATCAAACGAGAGCAGCGGCTCCGGTGAGCAGAGGAGGGCCCTCGACCACCCAGGGGGCACACGGTGCCATCTCCTACATCTCCTTCGTGCTAAAAATGGCCTTTTTTTTTTCCTCTAAAGGACAGAAGCAGTGGAGAAGGCTTCGATGCTGAGGACGAGAGCCATGCGAGAGAAAGAAGAACAAAGGGAAATGCGGAAATACAACTACACCCTGATACGAGTCCGGTTTCCCGACGGATACATCCTCCAAGGTAAAAAATAAGAAAAAAAAAGAAAAAAAAAAGACTCCTTACCCTTTCTTTGTGCACCTCCAAAAGCTTCCGAGAATACTTGAGAGCTTGAATAATAAGCAGGATGGAGGTGGGTTGAGCGCAGCTGGTAGAATAAAGCAATAAAAACCTGAGTGGGGTGATATTTCTGTAAGAATTCTTCGCTTCTCCGAGCCCCTGCCCTGCACAGGGTTGGGACTGCGAAGGGTTGAGGGACGAATCTCAAGGTGTTGTTAATTAAAGCATGCTCTTCCCAGGCTACTGGGAGCAAGCTGGACTCATTAGATGGATTTGTTAGAGGAACCAGTGTGAGGTCGCCCGTGCGGTGTCAGGCCGTACAACAGGATAAATCCTCTTCACGTTTTGCAGTAGAACTCTGGAAATCATTTCCCAGCTCTTTGTGACGGGCTGGCAGGGGCTCACGACAATTGAAGTCCTATTTTTTTTCTTTGGGGATTCTGCTTTTATACTTCTCAGCTGTTTCTGTGTCACTGAAGTAGTTCATAAAGTACCTGAGCTCCACGAAACCTACCACAAAAAGGTTAGATTTGGTAAATGCCAGACTCTCTCTCAATATCTCACCTTGTTTTGTCATGGCAGGGACTTTTTATGCGCGGGAATCGCTATCTGCGCTCTACAGCTTTGTGAGAGAGGCTCTCAGAGATGACTGGCTGCCCTTTGAGCTCTTGGGACCCGGAGGTGTCAAACTGACTGATGAGAACTTGGCCTTCAATGAATGCGGGCTGGTAAGTGGAAAAAAAGAGATAGCTGGTCCCTTCCGCGGGGGTCTTTGGGTTGTCAGAGCCATCTGCTGCTCAGAACTTAGAGAGAAGTTTGTGTCTTGTGCTTTCGGTGCCAAAAGTTGTGCTCTGGCCCCTTCCTTTTTAAGTGCAAGAAACTAAATTAAAGTTTGAAGGCTTCTGGCTCAAGGTTAGGAGGTCTGAAAGGAAGGGTAAGGATAGAGCTCCTGTGGCAAATGCTCTGCCAGGGGCTCAGCATCCACACTGGGAAGAGAGGGAAGGTGGCAACTGAGGCAAGCGCAGCTCTAGCACAAGGCTACCACCAGAAAGCCCAAAGCAGTGTCCACCACAAGGAGCTTCTTGCAGAAATCAATATTTATCTCATTTAGTTGAAGTGCTTTAAGTTTTTCCAGGTCTGTGACACACACAGCATGTTACAAATTCTAAGTATAGTGCCATGGAGATGCTGGGAGGGCTGGAGCCCCTCTGCTGGGAGGACAGGCTGAGAGAGTTGGAGGGTTCAGCCTGGAGAAGAGAAGGCTCTGGGGAGAACTTTGAGTCCCTTCCAGTCCCTCAAGGGGCTCCAGGAAAACTGGGGAGGGACTCTGGATGAGGGAGGGGAGCCNCCTGGTGTGGTGGGAAGTGTCCCTGTCCAGGGTGGGGAACTGAATGATCTTTAAGGTCCCTTCCAACCCAAACCATTCTATGATTCTCTAACATGGCTAGAGCTTAATAACTCTGCCTCTTCTCTTCCAGGTGCCCTCAGCCCTCCTGACCCTGGCCTGGGACGCAGGGGTGATGGCAGACATTCAGGCGGTGGGAGAGGAGCAGCCAGCAAGCCCCCTGAAACCAGAACTTCTCTCCAGAGTCCAGACACTGGCATGAAATAAAGGGGAGTGGATTTAGTGCTGGTGGTTTTAGACTGTTCCCTCCTTTCCCCCTACAGACTGGTGGAGCTTCCAGCTATGGGACCTCAGAAATGACTTTCTTTTAGCTCTGCAGGGTGGGAGTCTAGATTCTGCCACGTCACACCGACCCCGCAGCCACTTCCACAACTCCAGTAGCCACACACTAAAGCAGTCTGGCCCAGTAAGACACTCAGGGGACTGCTCTGAATGGCTTGAAAAAAAAAAAAACCCAGTTCTAGCAGTGAACTGCTTGGGGTGTTTCCAGGACGGCGATGAAGCACCGCTCTCCTCCCTGGGAGGAGGGATGAGGTGCCTGTACCCATCCACTGAGCCTGGATACGGGGCTGGGCTTAGAACTCAGCTTGTCCTTTTGCTTCTGTGTGCACTGTAACTCCTATTGGAGAGAATATATTTAGATAAAATGATGCTTAGTCTGATTAAATGGAATATTTAAAGATTCCGTTCTGGTCAGAGTTATTTGAATTGCATTGCTCTCACAGGTCTGAAAGGCAGACGAGCTCCAGTCCGTGCTGGGGCTGGCACTGGTGTTACTGGTGGCATTACCCACCTTTTCACTTGGTGGCAGCTGCAGACAGAACGAGGGACAGGCAAGGAGACAGACGCCAGGAACAGCTCCCGCTGAGACATTACACCTCTAACTACAGCCAGTATTTTAGGGAACTAACTCATCAATTCCAAGCCATATGAAATTAAACACCTCAACGAGTTTGTTACATACAGAAACGATGCTATTTCAGTCCTTTATACTCAATCTTTAAATTTTTCTGCAGGGTAGAGACCACTTTTTATATATACAGCTCCCACTGCAGCAATGCGTACAGGAGACTGGTAATCTATTGCTACCCAATGTCTAATTAATACCAGCCTATCCCAAAACAGGAGAAAAGTCAGGTTTGGGTTTTTTCCCCCCTTTTCCAAAGGTAAAACCCTGCTGCTGTTCTCTGTAGCAAGGAAGACCACAAACAGGATGATATAGATAGCATAAATTCAAATATAATTGTACATCATTTATACCCAAGGCCGTGCTATACAACATTATGAACAGAGTCATTCCCCCAGTGGCATCACAATAAGCTTATTTCAAAATCCCTCCACTAGTTTCAGAGATAACTTAGATACCTTCCATTACAAAGAAGTATCAAAATTTCAATAATGCTTTATTAAGGACAGATTAATATGCAGTATTATTATTTTTTTTTTAAGCTAAAAGCTAGAACTAGCAATTTAAGCTTCCATCTGGTCCGAAGCAGAACAAAGTGCTGTCTTCTCTTTACAAGAAATATGGAATACTTTCAAGTATTTTTGTTCAAAGATACACAAGGTTTAAAATTTTCTAATTAATTCTACATACATACAGAGAAGTTAGTAGGCATTTATGTCTCAAACTGTATTAGATGGGCTGACCGTGCTGCTGTCCTGGTGAGTGGCTCTTGTCTCACTGGGTTCCAAAGCTGGCTCAGGATCTGCCAATGTAGAACCTGCAAAGTAGAAGATGTATTGGTTTGGGGTTTTTTTTTTTTTGGTTTTGTGGTGGGTTTTTTTTATATATCTTCATTAATCTAATAGACTTGACTACTTTATGCTTTATAGGGGCTCACCTGCCCCTATCCGTTGCGAGTCTCCTTTTTGATACTATTTAAAAACCCACTTTTAATATTGGGTTCACATCAATCCAGAATAAAATGACTTCACCCCTAAAAAGGATCTTCATAACCTTTTCAGTGTATTTAGACTCAGGAGGAGTTAAACGGATACGGCTGCGTGTGTGTGTCAACAGAGGCTGAGGAAGGCAGGTCCCTCAACAGCATCCTCATCCTCGGAACGAGAGGTTACAAACCTGAAGCAAGGCTTTCATCTCGCTGCCGGCTCGTAATTAGCAAAAGCAGCTTAAGATTAAATGCAAAGCTTCTCGTCAAACAGTTATATTGTCTGTTATGGCAGAGAGGAGGAACGTAGTACGGGCTGAGATAGAAAGGAGAACCCAGATACGTATAGAAGAAGGTCAAACACTACAGAATTTAAGGCTTTGGGAATATGCACGAGCCCTTATCTATAGAATCCTAGAATCATCTAGGTTGGAAGAGACCCTTGGGATCATGGAGTCCAACCATCTACCCTACTCTACAAAGTCCTCCCCTACACCATATCCCTCAGCACCACATCTAATCGTCTCTTAAACACATCCAGGACTCAACCCCCTCCCTGGGCAGCCTATTCCAATGCCCGACCACTCTTTCCGTGAAGAATTCTTTCCTAATGTTCAGTCTAAACCTACCCTGTTGGAGCTTGAAGCCATTCCCTCTCATTCTGTCATTATTAATTACCTGTGAGAAGAGACCAGCACCAACCTCTCTACAGTGTCCTTTCAAGTAGTTGTAATCAATTAGTAGTTTTATCAATTAGAGGAGCTGCCCAACAAAAAAAAAAACAAAACAACCTGCTTTCTGTAATTCAGGTTGAACCAGGAGCGTTGTGAAAGAGCTCCATAAAGAGTTCCATTGTGAGCCTGGTAAGAAAGGGCCAGGAGGTTTTGGAGAGTGGTTTTGGGGAGATGAATGCAGCCCCGGCGTGGCTGGCGTTGAAGTCACCCATCTGTAGGATGGAGTATCCAGAGTTAAAACCTCACGGAGATGAAAGGAGCCGCTCTCCATCCTCATCCCACTCCGAGAGGACACGCTACAAGCGGCGGAGCTTTGAAAGCTCTTCTCCGAGGGATAACTGGGACACAAATACAAGCAACTGCTTAGATTCCAGAGCAAAGCGTTGATCAGAGCCCTCACCTGCCAAACATCTGCGAACCTGCTTCTTATCTGCTCTTATTTCCTTCAGAACAGACCATTCAGGCTTCAAGGAAGGCAGGGGAGGGGAGTTACGCTCCGGACTCTGTCAGTCCTGGACTTAACCCAACCCAGAGAGCAGCCCTGCTCAGCAACACGTACCACCAGTGACTGGATCTGCTGGTTCTGACCCCAACGTTCACTTTTCTAACCAGAAAAAACCTCCCCCCGAAGGTAACACCGGCAGCCAAACGCTAGTCATGAGCACTTTGTGTTATTTAGTCAATTGGAGGAAAAAGGGGAAAAAAAGGGCAAGAGCAGGTTAGAGGAGATCATAAATAGCAAAAGAAGCATCTAGAATAAGACCTAAAAAAAGCAGAGAAGTACCCAGAATAAAACATCAAGCTCAAGGCTTGATGGAAGAAGGGCAGAAAAACTGCAACAGGTTCAAGCCCCACAACTTTCCCACTGTCCTACTCCCCCTCCTGGGACCAAGCGTCTGCCAAGAATCATGGAATTGTTGGAGTTGGAAGGGACCTTCTAGAGATCACCCAGTCCAACTCCCCTGCTAAAGCAGGGTTGCCCAGAGCACATCACTCAGGAGCATCCAGGCAGGGCTTGAAGATCTCCAGAGAAGGGGACTCCACACCCTCCCTGGGCAGCCTCTTCCAGGGCTCTGCCACCCTCACCCCAAAGAAGTTCTTCCTCAGATTTGAGTGGAACTTCCCATGTTCCAGCTTGTGCCCGTTGCCCCTTGTCCTGTCACTGGGAACCACTGAAAAGAGTCCGGCTCCATCCTCCCTCAACCCACCCTTTAGATACTTGGAAGCATTAATAAGGTCTCCCCTCAGCCTACTCTTCTCCAGGCTAAAGAGTCCCACCTCTCTCAGCCTTTCCTCATCAGGGAGATGCTCCAATCCCTTATCCATCTTTGTTGCCCTACGCTGGACTCTCTCCAGCAGTTCTCTGTCTCTCTTGAACTGGGGAGCCCAGAACTGGACACAGTATATTCCAGTTGTGGCCTCCCCAGTGCAGAGCAGAGGGGGAGAATGACTTCCCTCCACTTACTGGTCACACTCTTCCCTGTGCAGCCCAGGATCCTGTTGGCCCTCTTGGCCACAAGGGCACATTCCTGGCTCATGGAGAGTTTCCCATCCACCAGGATCCCCAGATCCTTTTCCTCAGAACTTTTCCACCCCTAACCTAAGAAGCTGCCGTTGATTTATTTCCCCCACCTTTGCCTGGCTGTATATCCACAATCATGCAGTCGTCATCTTCCTCATCCTCCTCGGTGTCTGCCTGAAACCCATCCAGCTCCGCAGCTTCGGCCTTAAGGAAAAAAGAAAGGTTATCAGCTGGGTATCGGCGAGGTGACGGCGCCAACACACGACACCAAGCACAGCAGCACCGAGGAGGACTCACAACTGGGACCCACAGCACGGTCTGAGCGGTTGGGCATATTTATGGGAAGAAAACTAAGCAACCCCTGGCTTCCACAGACACATATTAATATTTTTTTTTTTGATAAAAGGCCTCGTCTGCAACGGCACGTACCGCAGGAAGCGTGCCAAGCTTCTCCTCCCAGATGTTTCCCTGTTACACAACGCGGTGAAGAGCCTACACACCGAAACGTTGGCTCAAACCTCCATTGAAATCCGACTCGGTTTTGTCAGGTTTTTGGGAAGGGAAATCTCTCCCCCTCCTCTGTCGATGATTTCGGATGCTTTCTTCCTTCGGAACGTTTTTTGCTTGTCAAGTTTGAAGCGTGTTCTCCCCCCTGATTCCTCCTCGTCTTTGCCAATTAGCTTTTGACTCAGGGAGGGGTGACAGTTCTTCCCTTGGTGACCCCGTTTTCTGCCACGGGAGCAGAAGTTTGAATTTCTCATTTTGAATTGAGAAAATGAACACAAGGAGTGACACAAACTGAATTTGCCCAGCTTTGAACAGCTGTGAGTGTTCTTCCACTCTGGGTGTGTGTGTGTGTGTGTCCCCAGCTGGAACCGTGGAATGAAAATCTCAGACTCACAACCTGGTCCCCCAGCCCTGAGAAGCTGTTCCTCCAAGAGAAGATGTTTTAAATGTATGTTTTTCATTAAAGTCACAGTTTTCACATTAAGTGTTCCCCCTCCTACACGCCTGCAGGTACTGCCCACTTCCACACCGAGTTCTTCTCTCTCCAGGCTTTATGTAAGAGCAAATTTACTCACACGAGTCCCAGCATGAGCCCACGGCACAGTAACACGTGCCAGGGCAGAGAACCTGGTGGCCTTGACCTACCAGTGGCTCCCAGTCTGTCCCCAGGCTCCAGCCTGGCTCCACGGGGAGGATGAGAGCTCAACACCTCGGCAGGGCTGATTTAGACCTCAGGCATGAAAGGCTTTCAGGGCTCTGACACCTCTGCTCCCAGCTTCATGGCACCACACCTTTTGAAGAGCTTTGAAGAATTGAGGTCAATGATGTAACTCTACTAAAACCCTTTGTTTTGCTCTTTTTTGCTCAAGGAGTTGGTTACAAGCAGAATTTCCAGCGGGTGCCAAGCAGAGATTTTTTTATCTCTTGCCTTTATTTAGTGTTTAAGAAAAAAAACCCAAGCAGATGGAGTTTGGGGGCTGAACAGCTTCTCACAAGTCTCTGATCCCTATCAATACTTGAATGCAGAGCTTTTTCAGTAGAAAAGCCAAAGAAGCCAGGAATAAAGTGGGCAGGAAAAGCATAAAAAGCCTTGTCTGTAGTTTCTTTCCTCACCCTTTTGTCCACAAGGGCTAAGGAATAAATCCAGACAGTTGCAAACCCTGTCTTACCTGGAGGTTTGGAAACAAACAGTTGATAACACCAAGTTTCAGGAGCTAAAGCCTCACTGCCTTAAATGCCCAACACAGCTAAAGCCCCCATCACAGACTTCTCAGCCACCCTTTTGGATGATTAAGCTCTTAATACCACCTGTGGTCACCCCAGAAAGCAGCAGGAAACAACAGGAAGACCACAACAAAGCTCAGAGCTGGAGTAGCACCTACTCCAAATCCATCTCATTCCGTTCCTATGAATTATTATATTTTTTTTTTCAAGTGGCTCTCAAAATTCAGCTTTGTGCACAGCAGCATAAACAGGAGACTTTACAGACTGTTAGGGGTTGAGTTGCAGCACTTTGGAACATTTCATCAGTGCACATGCAACCCATGGAAGTCACCAGCTCAGGCTATACATCTGGCAGTCATACACACCCAGAGAAAAACCCACACACAAATTATATACAGCTGTAAAACCCAGGCCAAGCAGACACTCAGAAACTATTCACAGCTTGGATGCAATCACTGCCAAATAGCAGAAAATGGAAGAACAGCAGGAGAGCAACATTTCAAATGGAACACACAGTCCAAGCTGGAGAAATACAAAAGAAACTCATCTCTTTAGAGTCGTGTAATTTCACTTCTCTCCCTACAAAAAAGGCTCTTTTTGTAGAGATCCGTGGCTGGGTATTTTGACTCTGCTCATGGCAGATCTAGGCCAAGCTGGGAGGCAGGCCAGGACACTCACCTGCTGAAGACACACAGCTACGTTCCCCTCCTTCTTTACTGGGGAAGAACAGAATCCCAGAATGATATGGGGTTGAAGGGACCTCTGGAGATCATCTCCTCCAACCCCCTGCCACAGCAGGGTCACCTAGAGCAGGTTGGACATGTCCAGATGGGTTTGGAATGTCTCCACAGGAGACTCCACCACCTCTCTGGGCAGCCTCTTCTAGGGCTCTGCCACCCTCACAGCAAAGAGGTTCCTCCTCACGTTTAGGTGGAATTTCTTATCTTCAAGTTTGTGCCCGTTCCCTCTTGTCCTGTCCCTCGGCACCACTGGAAAAAGCCTGGCCCCATCCTCCTGACACCCACCCTTGAAGTATTTATAGGCATTGATCAGATCCCCCCTCAGCCTTCTCTTCTCCAGACTAAAAAGACCCAAGTCCCTCAGCCTTTCCTCATCTCCTCAGAGATGCTCCAGGCCCCTCATCATCTTTGTAGCCCTCTGCTGTCCCCTCTCCAGCAGTTCCCTGTCCTTGTTGACCTGGGGAGCCCAGAACTGGTCCCAGTGCTCCAGCTGTGTCCTACCCAGGGTAGAGCAGAGGGACAGGATGACCTCCCTCCACCTGCTGGCCACACAGGTCAAAAGGAACAGGACAAGAGGAACTCACCTGCTCAGCATCCCGAGGCCTTTTCATGAATTTCGTGATGGACATGCTGCCGGTGGGCTTCCTCTTCACCGAGACGGGGGTGGCCTGCAGGACCGCTCCACCCGGCACGCTGCCACCCTCCTCCTTCCCCGAAGAAGGGACTTGGGTGACGTAGTTCCATTGACAAGGGACGGGGAGATGCTCTTGGTGGAAACTCTTCAGCACCTCCGAGTGGACGTACCAGCACATCCGATACTCGGGTCTCTTCTCGTAGACAGAGTTCTCGGAAATGATCCGTTTTAGCCTGGCTTTGGAGGGGACACCGCTGTCCTCGCCAACGGGCGTCTGCGGGCGGGAGGTGTGGGGGCTCACGGGGCTGGTGTCGCTACCGTCGGCGGCTGCGGTCACGTCACTGAACAGTCCTTGCCGGCAGCACTCCTGGAATTCCTGGATGATGACTTTGCTCCCGTTGACGTTGCCGTGCAGCAGGGGCAGAAGGTGGCCCAGGACTGCGGAGAAGAAGAGACGCACAAAGCTTACGGGGAAGAAACATTTAAAAGCCAAGAAAAGCCAGGCTGACAGAACCTATCAGCTACAGATACTATGGGCACCTCCATACAAGAGAGATCTGGAGGTGCTGGAGCGGGTCCAGAGGAGGGCAACGAAGCTGGTGAAGGTTCCTGGAGAATAAATCGTATGAAGAACCATTGAGGGAGCTGGGACTGTTTAGTTTGAGGAAGAGGAGGTTGAGGGGAGACCTCATCACTCTCTACAACTACTTGAAAGGACATTGTAGAAAGGGTGGTGCTGGTCCCTTCTCACAAGCAATTAGCAATAGAACAAGAGGGAATGGACTCAACCTGCATCAGGGCAGATTTAGACTGGACATTAGGAAGAAATTCTTTACAGAAAGAGTGGTCGGGCATTGGAATAGGCTGCCCAGGGAGGGGGTTGAGTCACCATCTGTGGATGAGTTTAAGAGTCCTTTAGATGTGGTGTTGGGGGATATGGTGTAGGGGAGAACTTTGTAGAGTAGGGTTGATGGTTGGACTCGATGATCCCAAGGGTCTTTTCCAACCTGAATGATTCTATGATTCTACCCATGCCCCAGGAAGAAAAATAGGTTGGGAATAATTTTAGATATGGGATTGTACCAGGAGGCAAATCTGATGTAGGAAAGTCACCCCCAATAATAACAACCCCCTCAGTGGAAGCTTCAACCTCTATTCTAGCCTTTAATAGAAAGAACTCGATATATTCATTCCAGGAAAAACAAAAGCTTTGTAAAATCCAGCTTTTTACTGTGTTCCCTGAGCTACAGAAGCTGCTCCTGAACTGGGCAGATTCACATCCTTGTGTTAATCACACACAGGATACTCAGTACTGGAACTGGTCACACGAATAAAATCCTCTCTCCTGAAGAATAAATGGGGCAATGGGCTCCAGCACTCCCAGTAAACAGCCCTAAATCTGAGTCTCACTGCTTTTATTTCCTAGATTATCTGGAGCAAGAGTTTTTGGAGAGCATGACTACGGCCATCCCAGAGGCAATGCCAGAAAACTCCTTCCCAGGAAGTCTCACCCAGATTCCTTGGATTTCAGACTTGTCAAAATCAGAGTGTTAAATTCCATATTTAACACTCAATAGAAAAAGCTGTTCTCTCCAAAGCAGAGCAGAGCAGCACGTAAGTACAACTATTTAGCCCTTCAGGTCTTACTTTGTTGATCCTTTGCTCTTTTTTTACTGCATTTCTGGATCTGCTGTTCTTCCTCTGCGACAGACGAATCCAGGATACAGGCAGCAAACTGCTGGAGAACCTTCAGGTCCGCGTTGGCGCCGCTGTCGTTTTCTGCGCTTTCCCAGACACAGCCGATTTTCACGGGCTGGAGAACATGGAACCTCTTCCCCTTGGCCATCAGTTCATCCCACTCCTTGGCTTTAAGCTTTTGACGAACCTTCTGGTTCTCCGGATCGCACTCCTAAAGCCACGGGGGGAGAAAGAACTTAATACATTCATTCCAGGAAGAACAAAAGCTTTTTAAAATCCAGCTTTTTACCATGTTCCCTGAGCTACAGAAGCTGCTCCTGAACCATGGAGATCTTAGTTCTGCCACTGCCAAGACTACACGCTCTCTTCCTCTGCCAATATTTGTTACACGATTCACTGGAAACAGAGATGGAAAACCAGTGACGCCCAGTTCACTTACTTCTGTCACTCCTTCATCGTCAGATAGGTACCCATGGGGTACAAAAAACCCATCGTCATCATCTTCATCCTCTCCCTCCTCTTCATCATCCTAAAAGGAAACTCTGCTGATTAGAAATCAGACTGACAAACGTAATCGGTTCAGAAAGCTGTTTTTTCTGCATGGGGAATCCTTACCCCTTCGCTGTGGGAGAGACTTTCTCCAGGTTCCTCCTCTTCCCATTCTTCATCACTGTCTACTTCGTAGTCCAGTAGTTTCTAGAAGAAATGCCAACGGGCCATTTCTGTGAGTGATTTGAGAGCAGGACCCCAGAGCCCGTTCAGGGCTTCAAAACTCAGTAGGAAGAGGGAATACGCAAGCGGAGGGGAAATCCCAGAGAACAAGGGAACTTGGCCAAGCCCACATTCCCTTCAAGAGCAGAAAGAAAGAAAAGAATCCAACGACAGCCCACGAGGTGCTTACACTGTCCTTTGCCCAAGGATTCCTGGGACGGATCGTAGTGGTTTTCTTGTTCCACGTGCCCCAGTAGGCAGGACGGTGATTCTCACAGAACTGCAGAAGTTTCATTCTACCAAATTTCCCCCTTTCAGGAACGGCATCTGTTTTGCAGTTATCCACCACCACCACCACGTCGCTGTTAAAAGAAGAGATGGTCTTCAGTCCTTCACTCCCCTCCTGCTCAGGAAAACATCGGTCCAGCCACAATATCAACCCACAGCTCGAGTCCATTAGAACAGACACTCCGGATGACAAGCCACCTCCCTACTTAACAGCACCTCTGGTTTAGCTATCAGTGCCTTTATTTTTTTAAAACTGTCAAAGACAAACACTGCTAAAGGCCACTGGTGTCCAGGGCTGAAGGCAGCTGCCTGAAGTGCAAGATTTCCTGCAGGGAAGGATTTGAGAAGTGTCGTATGGAATGAAGAAAACCTACATCACAGAATAATAGAATGGTTTGGGTTGAAAGGGACCTTAAAGATCACTGAATTTCAACCCCCCTGCCCTGGCCAGGGACACCTCCCACCACACCACGTTGCTCCAAGCCCCCTCCAACCTGGCCTTGAACCCCTCCAGGGATGGGGCAGCCACAGCTTCTCTGGCCAACCTGGGCCAGGCTCTCACCACCCTCACACCAAACAAGTTCTTCCCCACATCTCATCTCAATCTCCCCTCTTGCAGTGTCAAACCCTTCCCCCTCCTCCTAGGGCTCCCCTCCCTGATCCAGAGTCCCTCCCCAGCTCTCCTGTAGCTCCCTTCAGATACTGGAAGGGGCTCTAAGGTCTCCCTGGAGCCTTCTCTTCTCCAGGCTGAACAACCTCAACTCTCTCAGCTTGTCTTCACAGGAGAAGGGTTCCAGCCCTCTGATCATTTCACAATGCTCACCTCACATCATCACACAATGCTTCCCGTGGAAGCAATTCTCACATAAAATAAGTATTCAAAGAAAACCCCCACCTTTCCAACCTCTCCAGTACTAGAATAAAGCCTACCTCAAATCCATTCTGCAGTATTACATTAAAAAAAAAGTGAAGAAACCCCCCCAAAACACAGACTGACCTGTTTACTATGTCAGCACTGTTACTGACAAAAGTAGGTCCAGTTTTCCGTGGTTTACGACACTTTAGATCCCTCAAAAAAGAAACATCACTATTCTGGGCGTGCAGGAACTTATCCAGCTGTTCTAAAAAGTCTGGATCCAGGGCGATACGAGAGAGGGGAGCTAAGACCATGTTCTCCTTAATTTCAAAAGGAGCAAACTTTCCGCAAGAGCCAGCAAGAATCTGAAATATTAAACGAGGATCGTTAGGGTCTGAACGCCTGAGAAACCACAGCACCACCACTCTGCTCTGGTCACAGATTTTTAATTAAATCCTTTACACTTTGGAAATTAGGAAGTAAGAAATATTAATGCTTTGCCCACTCTAAGGGACAGTTCAGAAGGACATCAGTGTCTTTATTAGGCAGAGACACAAAACACAGGAATAGCAATACCTCACCTTCGGGGCTTGTGGAGTCTTTGGTTTCTGGAAGAACCTCGTAATTTCTGCTTTCTGTGCATTAATACGCTGCAATCAGAAGCAAAATGCAAATTACAATCACAAAGGTAGGACAAGGCCTTAGAATTCAAGGTGAGCTCATGCATGACCCAACTTCAAATCTAGCGAGCTAGAAAGCAAAGCTCAGTTATTTACCAGCTCCTGTAACTCGACAACAAAAATAATAATAATTGCAGTGTCTGCCGGGCGCCAGGGAGCCCATTAACATCATTTCACTGCAGCAGAAGAATTTAGAGACAAATTAGAGAAAGCATTTACCTTTTCCTCCTCTCTTAACCGTTTCTCCTCTTCTTTCTTTCTCTTCTCTTCGAGTTTTGCCCTTTAATAGAAAGTTCATTTTAAGTGTCACGAATCACAAGGTGTTTATTTGCAGTGAGGAAGAGGAGAGAAGCCCCAGACCTTGACCCCATCATGGTAGACAAGAAGAGAATTCATCTATTAATCTTTTTATCAGTCAAGGACCATACTTGTTGAAGCGTACAGAGGGCTCCCTTCATTCTTTCTAGAGCAAATATTGACCTGTTTTAGCCACAAAGTAGCTTTGGCTGCTTCAACTTTCCCTCAATACCAGGAAAGAGAATTGATGGGATTATTGAGTTAACAAGCAATTCCCCTCACCCGACAGGGCAGCGCTGCCAGGACGTTACAAAAGCACAGGACACACTGGTCACGGAGGGGAAAAAAATCCAGCGGAGCACGACAGCCCTTTTCAGCCTTTTCAAAGCAGAAGCCCAGGTCAGCCCACAAGGAAAAAGGGCTGTTGAGCCCAGGGCCTGGTGGACACAGTCCTTCAAATATATCCTGTCTGACCAGTACAGCCTCTAGAAGGGACAGCCAAGGTGGGCACGGAAAGATGCTCACACATAATTCCCCAGGACCCGTGGAAACCCAGCCACTTACTCCAAGGCTTCCTGCCTCTCCTTGCGCTTCTCCTCCTTCACCCTCAGCTTCTCCGCTTTCTCCTTTTCTTCTTTTTCCTTCTTTTCCCTCCTTTCTTTCTCTTTCAGCTCTTTCTCCTCTTCTTTCTTCTTCTTCGCCTCCTCCTTGGCTCGCTCTTTGGCGGCTTTCGCTTCTTCTTTCAGTCTTCCCTTTTCCTCCCTTTCTGCCTGCAGCTTCTGCAGCTTGTCCGCGCGCTCCTGGTCCTGGGTCAGAAAGAAGATGTTCAACAAGTTGGCTCTTTGTCCCCAGGAATAAAAACCTCGAGGAAAACAAGGACTCCATTTCCTCAGCTGAGATCCTAGAAGCAGATTCTTGCACCCACCCAATGCTTTTCTAGCTATCGTGGGTTATTAACACAAGGTTATTAATTGCAGTTACCTGCTGCCCGGGCCAGCCGAGCTACACGAGCTCTCTGAAGGCATTAATTATTCTTTTCTCCTAACGAACGGAGGAGTTTCCATTTTCTAAGCAGCAAGATGCTTCTAAGCATCTACTGGCTTTATATTTGAGTCACCTTCATTAGCAATGTAGTATAGCGCTATGGAAAATTATATGGGAATTAAAAAAGAAAGAAACTTAATTTAATGGACTTCAGATTGTTTCTAAAAGACTTTCTTTGGAAATCTGTACCTCCCGAGCTAAGCTTTCGTGCTTTTAGATCAATGTAGGGCCACCGTGGTAGGAGTTTGAAAAGTGGATTTGATTGGATTTTGCATTATAAATCCACAAGGATTTTTCTGACTGTGTTTTTCCGCTATTTCAGGCGGTAACACGAGTCTCCAAACCCTGCTGCTTTGAAAGACCTGGAGCTCACAGAAGAATTGTCACTTCTCACAGTCCACGTTAGATAATCAGACAAGAGCAGGCACCTTAAGCTTATATAAAGGGTTCTATGGGAACAGCAGGGGGGAAAAATATACATTATATCATTGTATTTCCTCCCAAAGCAACTGTAATTCTCATCATGGATCTACTGCCAGCCAGGAGAATGCAGTACCCTTTCTAAAAATGACAAATTAAAGAAAATAAAGGCAGCTTCCCTAGGTGACTTCACCAGGAGCCGAGGGTATGTCTGTGCTCAGACACACAAACACCCCAGCCTGTGTATTTGCAGTTTTTGTTTTATTTATTTCACATCTCTTCTTGGCAACATCGAGCCTCGCTGAAGGGTGCCACAACATACAAATAATTGCAGAAGGCAACCAACATACAAAATGGTGCCAATGGTAAAAAAAAACCACCAAAAAAACCCCCCAAAACACAACCCCACGATATTGTCAGAACTGAGTCATGGTGATCAGTGAAAAAAAATCTACTGGGTAGTTTGGGAAACGGTGTGAAGTTAAGGGAGAGATTGGCAGGTCTATTTAATTTGCAGCATAATAAAGCTTCCATTCTCATCTCTCTGCCTCACATTACTGCTATTTTTAACACATATAGAGAATGGAAGAAAACAACAGATTGGACTTCTATGTGGGGCACTGTAAAAAGCATCTCGGGAGCAGGCTCAGCCACATATAGCTCGTAGAAAAAAAACCCCACAACAGTCCCCCACCAACTTCATAAAGTAGTTACCAAGAAACACAATAAGAATCCATAAGCACCGGCCTTTCCCAACTGAAGTTAAAATAACACCCAGTTTTCCAGCAGGCAAAGCCCACTCCCACGGCACCGACTGTTCAAGAGCTCCCCGTGATCCCGCAGCCTCCTTTATATTTAGTTTTTTATGATTAACAGCAGAAGGGACGGCAAAATTCTGGCATTTTGTTCTGGGACAGTTTGCTGGGCAGCAGAGTTCAGAGAGAGGAGCTCCAGCCTTTCNTTTTTAACACATATAGAGAATGGAAGAAAACAACAGATTGGACTTCTATGTGGGGCACTGTAAAAAGCATCTCGGGAGCAGGCTCAGCCACATATAGCTCGTAGAAAAAAAACCCCACAACAGTCCCCCACCAACTTCATAAAGTAGTTACCAAGAAACACAATAAGAATCCATAAGCACCGGCCTTTCCCAACTGAAGTTAAAATAACACCCAGTTTTCCAGCAGGCAAAGCCCACTCCCACGGCACCGACTGTTCAAGAGCTCCCCGTGATCCTGCAGCCTCCTTTATATTTAGTTTTTTATGATTAACAGCAGAAGGGACAGCAAAATTCTGGCATTTTGTTCCGGGACAGAGTTTGCTGGGCAGCAGAGTTCAGAGAGAGGAGCTCCAGCCTTTCCAGCAGTGACATCCAAGAGGTTCTTCAGCCAATTTGCCTCCCTGATTAATGAAGGACAGACCCCACTTTTTGCAGCTTAAAAGGGGGAAGGGTGAGAACAATGAAAGAACTGACCCTAAAGAGAAAGCTCTCCAAGTTCCTGATGAACTTCAACAAGGGCAAGTGTAGGGTGCTTCACCTGAGGAGGAATAACCCCCTGCACCAGGACAGGTTTGGGCTTACCTGCTGGAGAGCAGCTCTGAGGAGAAAGACCTGGAAGTCCTGGTGGACAACAGAATGGCCATGAGCCAGCAATGTGCCCTTGTGGCCAAGAAGGCCAATGGCATCCTGAGGGGCATCAGGAAGAGTGTGACCAGCAGGTGAAGGGAGGTCATCCTGTCCCTCTGCTCTGCCCTGGGGAGGCCCCATCTGGAGCACTGGGGCCAGTTCTGGGCTCCCCAGGTCAAGAAGGACAGGGAACTGCTGGAGAGGGGCCAGCAGAGGGCTACGAAGATGTGAAAAGGGTGAAGGACTTGGGTCTTTTTAGTCTGGAGAAGAGAAGGCTGAGGGGAGATCAGATCAACACCCACAAATACTTAAAGGGTGGGTGTCAGGAGGATGGGGCCAGGCTTTTCTCAGTGGTGCCCAGGGACAGGACAAGAGGGAACAGGCACAAACTTGAACATGGGAAGTTCCACCTAAACATGAGGAAGAACTTCTTTCCTGTGAGGGTGGCAGAGCCCTAGAAGAGGCTGCCCAGAGAGGTGGTGGGGTCTCCTTCTCTGGAGACATTCAAACCCCACCTGGACACGTTCCTGGGGGACCTGCTCTGGGTGAGCCTGCTGTGGCAGGGGGTTGGAGGAGATGATCTCCAGAGGTCCCTTCCAACCCCATGTCATTCTGGGATTTCACCTGGATCTGTCCACTCCACAGGCTGCACCTTCTCAGGAGGGACTGAAAAATTCTGGAGAGCGTTTTGACAAGCCGTCAGCAACATTTAGCTCCTTAATATCTCAGCAAAGCTCCCAGAAACACAGCACAGGCCACCCACACCTCATTCCGTATGCACCAAGCAGCTCTGGAAGGAGCCAAGTGCTTTAACTGCCTGCATTAACAGCCTTCCATATTCATCAGTGAGGAGAACCAGGGACAGAGATGTTCTAAGTGGACCAAGATGAAAGGCAAAGGGTTTTGCTCGCTACTCAGCGCCAAAGCACAGCAGGGAAAATGCCTTACTCTTTGCAATCTCAGCTTCTCCTTCTCTGCTGAACTTCTGTGGAATTTCTGAGATACCTGGAATTACAAAAGGCAAGTTTTAGAGATCCACGTGAACCTTTACTGAGAGAAGAGCAAACTTCATCTGAATCCCATTAACATTGTTCTTGCAGATTAGTACATTCAGCAGCCGAAGTATTCCTTCGCTCTAGGATATAAGAATACAGTTCAAGCATTTCTAATCTCCCTGATTTACATTTAAGACTGAATACATCTAAATGCTTGGGTTTCCATTAAGTCCTCGTGTTACTAAGCTTTGCATAAACAAATCCCTCCGGTCTCCTCTTCTAAAGTATCATTTGCAAGGGAATCTCATGTGCAGGAAAACAAACAGAAGCCAGAGCTGCTCCAAATCACGAGAGAACATTTAATTATAGCAAAGTCACTTCCTTCGAGTCAAACTTGAGGGTTTGTTTTTTGTTTTAAACATCCTACCACTTACTCTCTCCATGATATTTAACTATTTCTGAATACAAGGACTATTATCCATATTTTAACTGGTTCTTCTCTTGCTTTTCCACCAGTACCAGGGCATCGACCCCAAGTTCCCACCAGGTCAGACTTCCAGGTCAGGAAAAATGTAGTTTATGTTTAAAAGCATTGTTTATACACTGGTCAAAGGCTTAATTTGTCAATAATTCAGGATATTGTGGCTTGGTTTCCTGTATCTCCCTCTTCCTTCTCCTGCCACTCGCAGCGTAAAGTGCCCTGCGATTAAGCCACTGGCACAAACCAACTGCTTCATTTTCTGTACTCACAGACTCCCAAAAGCTGCCTCGGGAGCTCCTCTATTTACATGACACAAAAATAAGAGTTCTTTCAACCAGGAGCTTTAATTTATCCGAGCTGTTCCCACCTAAGAAAACAAACAAGCCAGGACAGACAACCACCCGGGCAAACAGCACCTGAGCTGCTCCTGCCTCGCTTCATGCCACCAAGAACTTGTTTGTCTTATCTTATTACATCAAGAATCAAGTCCTTTTTTCTGTTTGCTCTGCTGCGCTGCAAATACTTCATGCCTGCTTGAGTTTATGTACTTATTTTAGCGATGAAAGACCACAGGTTTTAACAGTGTAAGAATTGTTCATTTTTCCACGATAAGCTCACAGCAAAAGGAACGGAAGACCTGGCACATCACGAGCTCTAAGTTCCAGCTCATTTATCCATTCCTCCTCCAAGGAGGTTTTTCCTCACCTGTGGGACTATTTGTTCTTAAACCCCACGAGGGAACTGTTTAAAATCTTTCTTAAAAGGCTCAGGATGACATAAACAGGAAGGCAACCAGCTGCTTCAACCTCATTTACCTGAGCTCCCTACTCAATTCTCCACCTCTGGCAGCACAGCACGGACTCGACCCCTCAATATCTTCCTCATCTTCTGCTCTAATATTGTTGTTGAGCAAAATAAATCCACGGGGTGTAGTCGAGCCCAACCAGGACTGTTCTGCTTCACAGAGGTGACTGTTCCCCCCCTAAAACCTCTCAATTTACACCTCCACTCATCTCTTCCCCAAAATAGTTGAGGGGTGAACAGATATTTGAGCCACGCCAGCGTTTCAGCCACCTGCACAGACAATATCTTCCTAAAAAGCTTTCCTTTTCACACAGCACTAAAAAAATCACATTTTAGGGCCTCTTGCTGGTCCTAAAACGGAGCTAAGACCACCACAAACCAACTCATAGAGAGCTAATTTCAAGGTGTTCCCTCCTACGCTCCGGCCCTCGCTGCCCAACAGCACCCAGTGTCCCCAGGAGGACTCTACACAGGGTGGCTTTTCCCCAAATCACCTCCTCGTGACAAAAAAGGGCTGGGAGCACGAGCTCCACAGGCCCATTTTGGGGAGAGAAAGGCTCATTTGACTCGTCCTCAGATTCCACGGTTCCACCGACGCGCTGTGGTCTCAGCTTAAAGCTTTTTTTCTCCAGCACAGCAGCAGAAATTCAGAGTTTGGTAAATATCCACACTGACTGGTGCTGGGGTAACGGCCTCCCGCAGTAATTACAGCAGCTTCATCAAGGATAGATTAAAGGTTGTGAAACGTCACCCAATGGACAAAACCCTTCTTGGACACCGTCATCCCCAACACCAAAACACCGAGTCCCAGGGCACGCGGTTTATAACACACACAAAAAAAAAAATATATAAAAAAATGAACCTGTAACAGAGTTTAAAGTTACATTCACGTGATGCAAAAATGGCAGCAGCTCAAAACCCAGGCAAGATTTAAATCCTGTAGCTATAGGACTTAAAGGAAGATTCCAAAAGGCAATAATTCAGTCACATTATTAATAAATCAACGCCACCTTTCATACGCTTCTCACAATCTTTGTGAATATCCTACCTGTCCTTCTCACTACCAGCACAAGAAGCCACGGAACCCATCTGCAACGCAACAGCTTTTAAAAAAACCCCCCAAGAAAAGAGACCAACCTTCCTAACGGGCGTGGAGGCAGCCAAAGGGCTAGAATTCCTCTTTGTTTCTGCTGCAGGCTGCGCCTCAGGTGAGCTCACGGAGCGAGAGCTGAGCGAGGAATGGCTAAGTCCAGAGTCTCCTTCATGAGAGGACTCCATGGTCTCGTTTTCCGACGTGACGCTTCCATCCAGAGAAGCGACCCGGGAAGATTTGGAAGCCATAATATCCTCCAGGAGCACCACGGGCATCTTCCCCTCAAAGATGACGTCCTTCAGTTCGCTCTGGTGTACCTTTGTGTTTTCCCCGTTGTTACGCTCCGTCAACCCGGAGCACGACTGATTTCCACCTACCAAATCCTCATCTTTATTGGCTACAGCTTCACACGGAGCATCAGTCTCCATCAAATCATCCGTTTGGCTACTCTGAGTGGAATTCAGGCAACTCAACTGGTTTATCTCTTTTCCTAACATGCCATTAGTTACAGCTACGGATGAAGATGCTTTGGACTCGCAGCGAGCCCGGTCTACGTCATCGCTGAGTCTATGGCTAGAGTCATTTGACAGGTTAATTACAGTTTCGTTTGGGTCATCTTTTGTGTTTTTCTGCATAAAACAATCTAACTTCCCGTTAAC
>JAHREE010145391.1:0-10903 GCA_033628505.1 Tringa tobata | reverse complement strand
TCCATCCCCCAACCTCCTGCTCTCCCCTCCCCGCAGCCACCCAGGGCAGCACCTACAGCAAGAGCCTTTTATTCTCAGGTAATAATTTTTGTATTGGTACAACCACCCCTCAGATGGTGTTACTGGGTACTTTAAAATGAAATCCTTTAAAGTTAGATTTGCTAATTGGATAGATTTTGAAATATATCATTATAGATTATGTAGTAACTTGGGAAAACTGACAAATAAAACAGGGAAAGAAGGGCACTAGCCACAAACTGCAGAGCTGCCTGAAAACGCCTCTGTCGATATGCATCACTTTAATGACACAGCTTTGCAAGGAGAAAGGAAAACATCCACAGAGGAAAATCTTCCCCCCCAGGCCTGATCCTGCACCCTCGGAGCCATTGCCAACCCCTCCCAGACCCATGGGACCAGGACCTTCCACCCCGGCTCTGATATGGGTGGTTTGGAGGGAGGGTTTCTGGAGGGTCATGGTTTTCTCCCCTTCCCCGTGTTGATGCAGTCCCTGGGACAGACACAAGCACAGGGGTGCAGTGAGATGGTCCCAGAGCATCCCTGGACCCCCGCAGGCAGGGGCAGGGGGGTCACTGGGCAATGGATGCCCCGATGGTGTATTTCTCTGGAGCTCAGAGGAGGGTGCAGCCCCAGCAGCACCGCTCGGATAATCCAGCACATACACCTTGTTCTCCAGCCTGTAGACATAGTAGAGATAAGGCTTCCCCAAATACTGGGAGTGAACTTCTGTGATGGGGATTAGCTCAACTGTTTGACACTGGGAAAGGAAGGGAAAACCTCAAATTAAGGAAGCAGTTTGGAGCAGGGGCTGTATCTTGCTTTAGACAGACATGAGTAGAGAGGAAAAAAGCCCCAACTTTTAGCCAGAAGCCTCGCAGGTCTGAGAGGGCTGTTGCTTTGTGAAGGGGGAAAGAAAACCTGATGGAAACCCACCAGCCCAGCCCCACAGCCATCAGCAGTTCCCCTGCCTGCAGCCAGCACGTCCCGGCCCCTGCAGACTAGACCATTTTTACTGCACTCGCAGCTATTTAAGCTAATTCTTTAAACCCTTGTGTCCAGTCCTGGGTGTGTTAGCACATCCCCTGTCTCACCCCTGGTTGAGGTCTGTGTGTGAGCACAGAACCCCGTCCCTGCCCTGGGAACGTGGGAAAGACGTGGGCAAGTCTGGATGTGCACCAGCAATCACTGGGGTTGGTGGAGAACTGTGGACACAGGTCACCTCTGTCCCTCAGAAGCAGGAGGAGATGTCGTGATGGGCCACACTGTGCTCTCTTACTGCAGAAGTTGCTGCAGATTTAACCCCTGCCGCTCTGCTGCCTTCCCTGCCTGAGGGGGAAGGAACCTGCCTGCACAGAATCATAGAATCACAGGCCAGTTTGGGCTGGAAGGGACCTTAAAGATCATCTAGTCCAGCCCCCTGGCTCTCACTCCTGCTGCAGTACACGTGCAAAGTCTCCACTTTAAGTAAAGCTCAAGGAGCCCAGCAAAGCCTGTGGGGCTCCGGCCCCTCTAACCCCAGAGGGTACCCCTGGTCCTGGAATTTACCTCCAACACACAGCCAACGTGAGAAGTCAGAAGAGCACCAGCCAAGGAAAGAAGAGCAGATTTCCCCCCAGCTGTCTCCAAAAGGTGCTGATTATTAAAGGCAAGAGCTTCAGCCAACGACAAGGGAGGGGATGGACTGGAGAGTGGGGAACACGCCGGCAGAAGGTGGCCTGGGTGGGCACAAATCCAACGTGGTGCCAGGGTCTGGTAGGGTGGGAGGTTCCCAGCACCTCCTTCCCCAACAGCCAGAGGATGCCTTGGCTGGTGCACAGCGATCCAGAGAAAAAACTGCCTTTGATGCTGAGAAGTGGAAATTATAGGTTGGAATCGAGTTGGAAGACAGGAATTTGCCAAAGAGCTGGTTTTGACAGACCACATGGAAAATCAAACCATCTCCCCCTTTAAGTTTATTTCGGTCTTTCAGTTTACTTGCTTTTTTAATGTGAAACCTCCTCTTTCCTGTGGGTGAAAAGACAGTATGTTCTAGCTAAACTTTTGCATTTGCAATCACATTCATAACAGCAGCAACAGAGATTGCAACACTCTAGCCAGAATCTGATGGAGTGGAATCCTAATGTTTGTTCAAAATTAGCTTCTAAGATAAAAACACTGGTAATAAATAAAGTTTGCCGGGGCTTTGTAAAGGTAAAAGGAACAGTAATAACCACAGTCGCCTGCATCTCTCAATACATGTCTGAAAAATTATTTCCCTGGTATTTCACTCGGTAATTAAGATCTCTTTGATAATTATAGTTTCTTTTTCATTTGCTAAAGATCACTTCTAAATAAAAAATTAAACCAGTTACCATCTCAACATCTTACTGTGCCTAAACAAGCTCACTAATTAATTGTCTTTAGCTGCCCCCCCTCCCCAGGCCCCCCTTACCTGCGGGAGGATGCGGGAGGTCGTGGCAAGCGCCGCGCTGTGCTCTGCGATGGCTCGCTGCGAGGCCAGGGACATCTGGGGGTCGGGGAAGTCCACGATGGGGTACACCTGCAAGAAATCAACCCAACCACATCAGAGACACCCTGTTTGTCTGGCACATACTCATTCCACCCGCTACCGGCACACGCAAGGGAAGGCCGGGGCATATAATGGAAATATACTGAATAAATGCTAAGCTCAGAGTCCCAAGGGCATGTCCATCCACCCCAGCAGAAGGCAGAAGTGTCCAAACCAGGGACCGTGTCTCTCTAGAGAGAGGTCGGTGCTGCTCGTGTTTCTAACCAAACCAAGCTGTTTGGTTAAAACCAGCACGGGGTGACTCTGTGCCCCAAGAGGACCCCCTGTCACCACCTTCCAGCAGCACTGTTAAATCTGAAAGGTTTTTTCAAAGCCTCTCTGTTTCCCCCCAGCACGTGGATGGTTGGCAGGAGAACCACTGGGCTTGTGGGCAGAGCAGAGCCAGTCACGGACTCGGCAAGTCCCTGCATAGCCAGGAGTGACAGCAGCTTATACCAGAGACCACACTGGTTTTAGTGCTCGTAGAACTTCGGATCTAAAGCATTTGTTGGAGAGTGACTCAGATGCCAAAGCGTCATTCAACTCCCAAAGGGATTCTGCAGTGTCCTCATACAGATGCGTGACACCAAGTAATAGCTCTCGGGGGGAGAGCTGGTCTGTGCCATCCCCCAGTCTGGTGCACGACTGAAGTTTCTACAGGTGATTGCAAAACAACTAATAAATAATAAAAAGGCACAGTTAAATCCTCTCCTATTTGTACTGACATAAAAAAAAAAACCAAGCTGGGGCCTGAGCAGCACAGAAATGGCTTTGGCTGTAGGAGAGCACTGTGCTTCAGCCATTTTCACACTGTTTTGTCCCAGATTTTCACAGGTATTCGGAGCCAGATTCCCTCTGGAAGGGAGCTGGAGGAGAAGAGATGTCCAGCATCGATGAACGCCTCGTTTAATGGCCCTGCACATGCCCAGGGCAACCCGGCCAGCAGCCCTGGCCAGCAACAGCATCTCTGGGCTGCATCCCAGCTCCAGAGCTCCTGGACCAGCTCCCGTGGGCAGGATGAGCTCCCGGCTCCTCTGCTGGCAGCAGGGTTTGCCCCAGGGACAAACGTGCTGCTGGATGGCCCCTGCTGTTGTTGCAGAGTTGTGGAGAACGACTCTGGGGTGGGATTTCTGCTGGTCTGGCACTGGCCACCAACCGCTGTGGCAGGGCTTTTGTTTTGTCAGACAGAAAACCCAACAACCCTCCGTTCCGCAGGGGAAGCCGAGGATGCTCTGCCCTCCCGAGGGGCAATGGCTGGAAGCCAATGGCTCCCTGGTGCCACCCCATCAGACTGCAGAGGTCACCTGTGGGTACCTGCTCCTGCCAGAGCACTTCTCTTCCAGCCCAGGAGCTCCCTGGCCCCAATGGCCCCGCATGGAGAAGAGAAGCTGTGATCTCCCAGTGGTTGCTGATGGAAAAAGACCCACTTTTGCTGGATTTCATAATCCCTGTGTTTCTTCTGACTGTAGAAATTGGAAAAGCTGTGTTCCATCAACAAGAACCTTGCAGTTCTGCTGCAGGAGAGGGTTATCACCGTGTCCAGAGCAGCTGGAGGCATTTCACATCCCCCCCGTCCACAGCCACACAGGGAGGGATCCCCCACACACACCCCCAGAGTCACACTCACCACCACATTCCCATCTTTGAATACATTCTCTCCACTGACTTTGTGGAGCAGCTTTTCTGGAAAGTTGAGATGATGCTCAGAAACAAATTCAAAGACGTTGTTCTTCCTGCAAGAGAGAGGGGAAGCAGCCGCAGGCCCCGGAGCTGGCTGTGAGCTGTCTCCAGACCCTTCCTAAAGTCCCAACAACGCTCGGATGCTCCCTGTTTTCCCAGGACAATGCTCACACCTGCCTAACCTTTGTGCACTCCTGCATTACTTTCTTAATAACCTTGTGTACGCCACAACCATTGATGACTCTGGCACAAACACTCCTGAAATCAGACCTTCACAGCGGGCACCTTGCCTTGCAGCTTCCAGAGCCTCCCCGGGTATTAACTCCTGGCTGCAGAGAGGGCTTATATTGCCTTTCCAAAGCCATGGCTCCCATTAGAGCCACCCATTTTGCTCTATTACTTGTGGGACACGGGCATGGTTAGTGGCTGACGGTGGCCTCCAAAGGAGCTGATGGTCTCGTCTGGCAGAGCCGTGATCGTCTGGGGCAGCGCAGCCCTGGGGCCCCCCGCCCCCCAGGAGTCCCACCAGCATGATGGACATGGCTGGGGAAATTCCACTCTCTCAGGATGGACTGAGATGCTGTTTTGAAAAATGAAGGTCTTCACAGAGGGTAATTGAAGGTATTTTGTACAAAAGTGGGGAAGTGCTCAGGAAGCACCCAGCAGGGCAGGTAATGGCTTTTAGCTCAACCTCCCCAGCTCAGATCTTTTGCAGCCCCATCTGTTATCGCTGGCACCAGAGCTCCCCGAGGGGAAAAGCCAGAGCATCCCACGGCCAGCAGCCCTGGCCTTCACTGGCCTCAGCAAAGGCAGCTGGGCCACTGCCGGGGTTTCCTTGGGGCTGGGGCTAGTCCCAGGCAGAGGATCAGCCGCTGTGTCTCCACTGCTGGCTTTCTGTGTGACCTTGGACCATCCTTTACCCCTGAGAACCCACTGCAGCTCCCACCGTGCCCCACGGACAAGACCATCGCTAAGGACTAAAGCTGCTCCTCTAAGCCCTTCTTTCTCCCTGACCAAAGGCAATAAATCCTCTCTCAGGCCCCCGTTAGGGACCTCAGCTGAGCTCCCAAGCCTTGCAGTAACACAAGGAGTCCAGCCAGTGGCTCTGAACCTCTTCCCACCCCACTCACCGGGTTATCACCAGCTGCTCGAAGTGTTGGAGCCTCTTCTCGCCCTGGCAGGTCGTGCAGGTCCTGCTGCCCCGGCCAGAACAGGTATTGCACCTTCGGATGCAATAGGAAAGATTTTAAAGATGACATTAATCGCTGCCCGCTTCCAGAGGCCTGGGGGGCCGGAGGGGGATTCATCTCAGGCCGTCGGTGCGGGTCAGCAGGACGCAGGCAAGGACAGCACGGGCTCCCCCCTCACCAGGGCTCAAGGGCTAGAGCCTATTTGCCGGGAAAAGCAAAGGACTAGTGCCAACCTCAAATCTGTTTGTAAACGCGGAATTAGTCAAAGAATGTATTTGTACATCTAATTAAGGATAGTCACAATTTCCCCACACGTGGGTGGGAAGGAGAGAGTCGCTTTGAAGCCGCTGCCGCCGTGGATGCAGGAGGCATCAGCCCAGGCAGGGAGCAGCCGCTGCAGCGCTGCATCCCAGATCCGCAGCCATTAACAGCTGATTCATTAAGGCTCTTCAAGCCATCATTAACCCCAGTGGATTCATGCTTTAAAATGACTGCCATGATTATGCACGATACCATCTCTGTTATTTTAAACTTAGTGGAGCCACATAAACAAAACAGTTTTAGAACAGAGTGCCTTCTTTTCTTTTCCCTTTTTTTATATTTGTCACTTAAAGATCATTTTTAAGCCTGTTAAGTTTCATGTTTGGAAAAACCAGAGGGTGGTAATAATTCTGCAGGCTGTGCTGGCTGTGGAACCTGCCAAGCCCTGACCGTGCGCTGCAGGAACCAGACCTCGGAGCGGCTCTGGAGCTCGTTTGCTCCTTCCAGCCCCGTCCCACCGGGCTCTGAGCCGAGCGGAGCCCACCGAGACCCGGGACGGGAGGTGGAACGTGGCCCCGCAGAGACTCAAAGCCTCTCTCCTGCCCCAGCTCCCGAAGATCTGAGAAACTCTGCTCTCCTTGGAAAACCCAAAGCCTTCTCCCGTTTCCCAGAGATGCTGGGAAACACAGCAGTCTTGCAACAGAAAGGTAAAAAATATGGAAGGCAAGAGAGCCAAAAAATTATTATTTTCCAAAAGCTTAAGAGCTGCTCTCATGAGCTGGGCTATCGGCCTGGTTTCTGAATGCTGAGGGTGGGCCACACAGAATGAAAAATAGATGTTAAAACGAAAGTTCATTTAAAAACCAGAGGAGGGAAAGGCTGCTTCTGCCCGGCTGCTCCTGCAGACTGCAGCTGACAGCCTCCGCTGGGCCCCGGGACCGGGGTGACCGGCTCCATTCAGGTCCCCGGGGGGTGGGCAGAGGAAAGGNCTGCAGCTGACAGCCGCCGCTGGGCCCCGGGACCGGGGTGACCCGCTCCATTCAGGTCCCCGGTGGGTGGGCAGAGGAAAGGGGCAGGGCGGGAGCGGGGGGGCAGTAACGGGGGGCACGGAGGAGCCCGTCCTACCTTCTGTGACCGGTACCCCAGCAGAGCTGGCAGCTTCTGCTGCTCCGGCCCCCGGCACGTCCCACACCTCCTCTGCAAACACACCGGGGGGTAAAAGAGGGGGTGAATGGCAGGGAAAAACCATCAGGTTCATAAATCAAAAGCTTTTATGTACGTTACCAGAGTAATTGCCAACTTAGGCTTGTGGAGAAAGGTGTCTGACAAGTGCATACACGGCAAACGAAAGGAATGTACGAAACAGCTCCTAAATCGTGGCTCTGGATTAATTAGGTGCTCCAGCCAAACTCAGCAGTGATGCAATCCGGACACACGATCTAGGCTGAAATGTCTTTTTTCTTACACACGTGTTTTTCCACTGTTATTTATTAACACAATTATTAGTATACTCTTATTTAAGTATTCATATATAATCAGATTAACTTTAATTAAGGGGCAATTTTAGTGCAGTAACAATAAATCTTTTGGCTGCCTTTGGGCATATCTGTGCAGAAGAACAAATAGAGAGAGGAGCCCAGATTTGCAGCCGCACTGTCACCCCTGGGTGAAGCCTCCTCTGAGCACTCAGAGACCCCCACCCCAGAACTGAGCGTATCCCACCCACAGCAGCCACTTTGCTGCATTTCATGCCCAAGATCTGACCACATCTCACCAGCGCGGGAGCAAATTCTCCTTTTCCTCTGACCATCATTAGATGTCGGCTGCGTGCTGAGGATGGGGTAAGACATCTCTGCTCCCCAGGCAGGATTTTGCCCACCCCATTGAGCATCTCTGCGGGAGCATCAGCCGGGACTGGGTGAACCCCAGGGGGTTTGGGACACGGGGCAGCAAAGGGGAGTGAACCAGAGCTGCTCTCGGGCTTCCTACCCTCGTAATAAGAGAGCACGTGGTAATTTTGCAAATGAATCCCAAATTTCAAGGAATAAGGAACGCAGGCTGCCCGGCGGGGGATTCCCCGGCTCCTTACCCGACCTGCCCCATGGCACACCCCACACTCGGACCGGCCGTGACCGTGGCACCTGTGGCAGTCCTGAAAGCAGAAGATTATTCATGCAGAGAGCTGCCCAGGGGTTTTGGGTCTCTCACATCACACACATGCACTCTTCCTGCAGCAAAATTCAGCAATAAAATTCTGGTCCTAATGGGACAGAATCCAACACCACAAAATTGTGCTGTACGACCATTAAAGGAGTCATAAATAATAATTATTTAACAAAGGCAAATGTCTATGTAGTGCTGGCAAAAGAAAGTAGTATTTTTTTCTTTATCCATCATTTCACTTAAAAAGTAAAATAAATTGACCAGCTATAGAGCTTGTCAAAAGCTAAATGGGAACTGTCATGCAAACAAATGTTCTGCTAATGTTGAAAAAAAATTAACAAAAGAGGAAAGATTATCCAGTGTTTTTTTCTTGAAATGGCTGCAACAAGATTTGTCCTCAAACTTCTAGAGGAAGAAAACACCAGGAAGAAGGGATCTCTGACTGTTTTCCCAGGTATTTAATGAGGAAAAACCCAAGAAAATAAGAACTATAGTGAGGTGCCTGTGCCTGTCCTGAGGATCTGGGGATCCTGGGGGGGGACACACTGCTGGGGGCTGCTCCCTGAGCCCCGAGGAGCCCGTTGGCTGGGGAAGGGCTCCGGGGAGCAGCCGGCAGCGAGGGAGGACCTTGCCAAAATGCCTTTTGCCATTATTTGGAGAATCCTGTGGCTTATTTTTTAGGGAAGGCCCAGATGACGTTTGTGAGTAACCTGAATAATCTCAGAGGTGGAACAAACACCGGAGTAAAGGCGTATCTGCCCCAAAGAGCTACCAAGGGGCACTCCCAGCTCCTCAACACTCCAGCATCACCCCCTCCAAGAAGCCCCAAAAAAGGGGGCAGGGGTGGGCACAGCATCGCTCCTGCCCCGCTGGGACCCACACCAAAGCACAGAACCCACCATTTCTGTTTGCCCCCTCGGGCAGCGATTCCCCAAACCAGGACTGACCCAGTACCCAGCTACTAAGGCAGCAAATCAGCAATGGCTATTTTCAGCGAGGCAGATGACCAGAGGGAGTCAAAGCCCACGTGTGTCTGTGGATCTAAACATTGCCAGAACAGATCCACGGCTGGGGGGTGCGTGGCATCACGGGTCACTCGGTGCCTGCCTGAGCCCCAGACACCAAGCTGTGGGGCAGGGTCTGCGGGTCAGCTCTTTTCCCAAAGCCAGGCTGGCAGAGGAGGCTTCCAGGGGCTCTGCCGAGGTGGTGCCTCACCACAGAGGGGTTATATAGCTTTGTACAGCTTCCAGCTACACAAACCTGCACTCAGCCCTTTATATCTGCGCTTAAAGTAGGATGAAAGCCATTTAATTTAAAGGCTGGCTGGCTCTTTGTGGCCGGGTGTCCCTGTGTAGCTGGACAGGCTCCCGGTGGCGGGGCTGGAGGAACTCACCTGGTATGTCCCCGCTGCTGGAGGAACTCACCTGGTATGTCCCCCGCTGCCGCAGCCGCCGGATGGCCGGCTCTTCCCCGGCACGGAGCCCCCAGCAGCCCCGGGAGGACACGAAGCACAGGAGGGCTCACCGGGCCACCGCCTCCTACACCGGGGATGCTCTGGGGGGCAACGGGAGCAGACCCCCGTCCAAAAGTGGTGGTGGTGGCTTTGCTCCTACAGGAAAGGGCAAGTGAGGAATTCAGACCCAATTTGAACCCAAGGCAGATTTTTCTCACAACAGCAACAGGATTCAGCTGCAGCAGCTAAAGCTGCTGCGGGGTCAGCGGTTTGCATCCCACTAAACACCCCCACACCCCAGCCAGGAGCTGCTCATCCCAGTGGCCTTCCAGTAAAGCACTGGGCAGGCTCCCAGGTGAGTCAGGCAGTGGTGCCCATGCCCACAGCACTGACCTCGCTGCTGTGCTCAGGGCAGCGCAGCGGCCCCAGCTCCCTGCTCAGCACAGGTCTTGATGACTTTCCAACTAGAGAGAAGCCCCAGCCAGATGTCGAAGGCAATTGCTTTCCAAAACATCTCTGCAAGAGCAGCTGGCCAGGAACCCCAGCTCAGGAGGTAAAGAGGAGTCAGAGCTGGAGGGGCACGAGCCCATTGCGGTACAAGAGAGAGAGTTTCGTGGGACTGTCCCCTCACCTGCCACCTCCTTGGGTTCAGCAGCTGCTGGTGCTTCCTCATTGTCAGAAAAGTGAAGTTACAGGGATGCAAAGTGACAGANCACACCCCAGCCAGGAGCTGCTCATCCCAGTGGCCTTCCAGTAAAGCACTGGGCAGGCTCCCAGGCGAGTCAGGCAGTGGTGCCCATGCCCACAGCACTGACCTCGCTGCTGTGCTCAGGGCACCGCAGCGGCCCCAGCTCCCTGCTCAGCACAGGTCTTGATGACTTTCCAACTAGAGAGAAGCCCCAGCCAGATGTCAAAGGCAATTGCTTTCCAAAACATCTCTGCAAGAGAAGCTGGCCAGGAACCCCAGCTCAGGAGGTAAAGAGGAGTCAGAGCCGGAGGGGCACAAGCCCATTGCGGTACAAGAGAGAGAGTTTCGTGGGACTGTCCCCTCACCTGCCACCTCCTTGGGTTCAGCAGCTGCTGGTGCTTCCTCATTGTCAGAAAAGTGAAGTTACAGGGATGCAAAGTGACAGAAAGATGAGAGGTGAAGTGCCACACACATACCTCTGCCCTGGACCATCCGCCCACTGTCATCCAGCTGTCCTGGGGGTACAGATGGCATCAGGGGACATCCCTGCTCTGGGTCCGGGTCACCTGTAGCCCAGGGAGACATCAGGGAGTGAGGAAGCCCTGTGGCCAGAGGGTGCCCGTAGAGCCCAGAGATGCCACAGGCCGATATGCGACCCGAGGATTTCCTGCCCTTTCCCATTTTCTCGCTCTCCCGGAGCTCGGTCCCTGCGCTGAGGTGGAACAACACTGACACCCTGTGTAGGTGACAAAGCCCTGCAGGTCCTCAGCAGCCTCCGGCACCGGGAGAGCCGGGACCCGGCGCTACAAGCCCTGGAGGTGACTGCGAGGACTCGGTCCCTGCGGCCAGTGGCAGCCACAGCCCTGGGCTGGGGGCGCCGAGGATCCAGGAACCTTCAAACA
>JAHREE010145345.1:0-10951 GCA_033628505.1 Tringa tobata | reverse complement strand
CCTTGCTCTGTTGGATGTGGCAGAGGTGGGTGGGCAGCACAGTCCCCTGTCCCTGCTGCTTCCAGACCCAGAAACCCCCTGAGTGGGGCAGGGGCTGGGGCTGGAGCCCCTCTGGGTGCTGGGGAGGCTGCGGGGGTCTCCTGGCTGGTGCTGGAGCTGGTGCGGGGTCTCACCCGAGCTCTTTTGGGGCCAGCACTGGGCAGAGCCCACCTGGTGCAGACACAGCCCCCGGACCCGCAAAGGCTGAGCCGTCCCTGCGGCGTCTCCTGGCTCCAGCAGCGTCAACGGCTCTGCGGGTAGTGGTGGGGACATGATTCACTGCCATCCCCTTCCCAGAGCATCCCCTCTCTGCTCAGGGTGGGCTGGGAGGGGATTAGGGCACCCGCACTGCAGGGGAAACTGGCCCTGCAGACAGCACCACCGGGACACCTCGAGGTAACGCAATGCCCGGCCCCTTGCACAGCTCTAGTCAGCCCAGAAGATTCCCTCAGAGCCTCACCGCCTTGATCCAAGCCACAAAAGTTCATCAGCTTATCCTTGCTTAGGACGGCTTGCCCTCTTTTCCCAGTCATTTTCCTGGGATCCCCCGGGGTCTAGGGTAGCTCCGCGGCGCTTTTAAAACAGGGAAGGAATAAGGTTTCGGCCTGTTCTTCTTGAGAAGAACTGAGCTGAGCAGTGCTGACGGGGGTTCAGCAGGAGGTTTTTGAGCCCAGCCTGTGCTCCTGAGCCTGGCTGGAGAGCAGCCTGGACCAGCCCACAGGAGAAACGGAGCTGCTGGAATCCCACTTAAAGAGAAAATGGTTTCACTCAAGCACAGTTTCTTACGTGTCTTTTTGGAAGGGCTGTTGATCAAGATGCTTAGGGAAAAACAACATTTAACCATGCAGTCCTTGGTCTGCCTCTGACCACAGCCCTTGGCCGTTCCAGAAGCCCCCCAGCCAAAAAATGGGGCAGCAGAATGGGAAGCGTTTCTGCTCCCACCCGCCTTTTCCATCCATCCCAAGAGTCAAATCAGTTGTGCCAAACTCACTGCCCCCTCTCCCCGTGGGACAGCAGGCTGGCAAGGGCAGGGTAGGACCCCTGTCTTGGTGGGGAAGGCTGGGAGAGGCAGGGGGGCAGGTGGCTGGAGCAAAGAGGTGTTCATGGGTGCTCCAGCACCCAAACAGCATCTTGTGTGGTGGGGGCTGTGCACCCAGCTCCAGCTGATCTCTGCAGTGGGTTTCCCATGCACCAGCTGCACACATGGGTGATGGCAGAGGGGGTGAGGACCCCACTTGGATCCTACGGTGGTGACTGCTAAGCACCTGCCATTCCGTTTCCCTTGGTCCTTGGGCTGCTTTGAGTGTTTCCCCATGATCCTGCAGGCTCCTGGCTTGGTGGGTGACTAATGTTTCCCTTCCCACTCCCCTGGGGCCGGGGCAGCACCGTGGCAGTATCACCACGTACGTGGTGGTACTCAGTGATACTGCTGGTGCAATGATGGTATCAGGCAATGGTAGTGTGGCACCTGGTGGTGCTGTGCTGTACTGTGGTGGTGCCACAGTGGTCCCGTGATGTTACTCTGGTGGTACTGGTGGTACCATGGCGGTACCATCCTTAACATTGATGTTGATCCACAGAAAGGCTAACTTGGCTTTTCCTGGAAAAGCATTCCAGCATTTTCTCCCGAAGTGATGGGAAAGGCTTCCAGTTCAGACCCTGGAGGGAGCTCAGCGCTGCTGTCCCTGGCAGAGCAAGTGCCGGTGCTGCTGGGCTGTGGGAGACCCATCCTCAAACCCACTTCCTCGGAAGCAAGGTGCTGTGTCACAGCTGGGGACGAGGGGACGCCCACATCGCTCCCCTTCAAAAAGCACAGCTCTTCTGGCCAGGCTGGGACAAGCACTACCAACGCCGGGTGTCCTGCTGCCAGAGCTGGGCTTCCTTTAGGACATCTGTCCTTGGGATGTCAGCGCTGCATTGTGCAAACAGGACAGCTGCCTCCAGGGAGTGATCTCCTGGTGCGGGGAAGAGCCTCCTGAGGGCTCGTCGCTGACAGAGTTGATTAAAGATGTTGATTTTATGATGAAGCTCTTGCCGTGTGTCCCAGCCTCTGCCACTATTGCTCTGCTGTTCCCTCAGGGACAGTCTATGGGCAGACGTTGAGACTATCTGTAGGTCAAGTTAGTCTCAGCTTTCTTGCTGAGCATGGAGAGCTGTTGCCCTTCTTCCATTTGGGAGCTGGTAAGCGATCTCTGGAGTCAGAGGTGGGTTGGAGGGGACACAAGTGGAGCCCCCCATCTAGCCCCTTCCCTGAGCAGGGCTGGCTCCAGAGCTGGAAGAGGTTGCTTAGGCCCTGACCAGGCAAGTGTTGAGTATCTCCAGTGGCTGGGATCCCACCACCCTGTCCTGAAGCTGCAGCACTCTCATGGAGAGGAATGTTCTCCATAGGTCTGGTGGGAATTTCTCTTGTTGCAACTTGTGCCCGTGTCTTCCCACCCGTTTGCTGTGTGCCTCTGCATCCTGCAATGCACTGCAGGGGATCCTAGCTCCTCCGCAGAGTAATGTGTCCCACCACGTTACCACTGACTAATGCTACCTGGGGGCTTGCTGTCACAAATGTGTTCTTGGTCCTGGGCCTTTGAAATCGCCCTGGTCTTGTGTTCCAAAATTCCTGTGCGGACACAGGAGGTAAGAAATTACTTTTCCTGCCGAGAATCTCCAGGCACTGCAGGTGTGGGCTCCCAATCAGAATAATGAAAATCAGAGAAGGAGAAAAATGTTGCCTGTGTAGGAAGAACGGGGTTAAAGTAGCACAGATAGAGTCTGGCTGGAAATTGGAAAGTTCCCATAATGCTGTCAGACAGATTTTAGAGCACTTCCCACAAGGGCTCAGCTGTCTGCATCTCTTATGGGCTGCTGCTCCAACGGGATCTGCTTTGGCCCTGGAAACCCAGGATGGCTTGGGAGCGGGTTGCTGAAGTGAAGGCTCTCTCCTGATTCCCCACATTGGTAGAGGGGAGAGGAGCAAAATCATTCAATTTTGGAATATTCCCCTTGCTCTTCACTCCAGGATTACTTGCTCCCCCCCCAACCTCCCCATCTGCACTTTCAGAAAGGGATAAGCTGAGTGTCTGACCACATCCCTGTGCTGGCATCCCATGAGCCACACGAGGACCACAGCAACTGTGCTTGGGGTTGGCTATTGTGGCAACTTCTTAATCTGAAGAGGTTGCTTTGGATCTGAATTTCTTAAAAGCCAAGCCTCAGCGTCCCCTGAGGTCAGATGGAGCTGAGGGTATTCAATAACTCTGTAAAACTTAAATAAAAATGCTTAAACCAAGGAGTCAGTAGGAATTTAAATATCCACAAAAAACCCTGTTGCTTACAGTGGGGCTTGATAACACAAAGCACAGACACAGTAAGAATTATAAAATGCTGGTGAAGATGCTCCATGTCAGTCGTTCAGGCCAGGCTGCATTTAATGACAAACTCAGTGCCTTTTGCAGGAATTTGTGGCATTTCAAGAGCTTCAAATTTTGCATTGTCTGAGGGTGCGCAGAGCTGTACCCTTGTCTCGGTCATCAGAATAAAAGATGGCACTAAGGCGAGAAGGTCTTCCTGGGCAAGGAAGCCAGTACTTGCTGTTACAGACACCATTTCCTACAATCCCAATTAGCAAAAGATTGTACTCCATCTCGCTCAAAATCTGAGTAAATTAATTTTTCTTGTCTTGGCAATGCTCAGCCTCATGCAAATGACTTACTGCTGTTTTCTGCAGCACTATGGTTGTACGACTGTACGGCCAACCTTAGACACCGCCTGCCATGAAGGGCCAGTGTGACTTTATTTGTAGGAATGAATGGAAGAAAACACAAAGCGAGACTGTATGAAGGGGAAGGTAGTTTTCATTTTTACTATCTTTTTAACTAAGCTCATGCTGTCTGTACAAAGACATGTCCAAATGGCTTGGCCAGGGCACTTGTGTGGGACACGGAGGATGAGGGACACCAGCCATTGCCTCCTCACTGTGTCCTTGGATCCTCTGGACTGGTGATGACAAACTGGTTTTGGGACAGGGCTGTCACACCATCTGGGTGTTAGCCATTACTGCACCGTGATCATTCGCCTCAGCATCTTTCTCATTTCACCCTCTAAATTTTTGGCGAGGGGACTCGCCAATGTCCTTGCTTCCTCGTTTTGGGTGTCCTATGGCTGTAGTCTTCCTTCCTGCTGCAATAACATGACGAGAACTGGCACGTGCCTCGCTGGCAGCCTTGCTGCCCTCCTCCTGCTGCGAGTGCAGGCTTTCTGCATCCCAGCCATCTGCTTAGTAGTTCTGGGAAAATACCCTCTTGGGCATCAGTTTGTGCTGCTCTTGCCATTCATATTTCCACAATGACCACCGAACGGCACCTCTGGCTCTTCTGAGTGATGCAAGGGGATGATTTTTCCCCCTCCAACTCTTGGCTACTTGTTAAAGCCATCGGAGATTTGGGGTTTCTCATTCCAGGACAAAATCCTGTAATTGCCCCAAACGAGTTCTTGCTTTACTAAGAGGTGCAAGGAACACTGTTCCCGACGTCTGGGCAATTGGAACAGGTTTTAGACCAATGTGACCCAAGCAGAAAAGGTGCTCTTGGCCCCATGGAAACTGCAAGTAATTTGGAAAACAGGTACAGGCAGGGGAGAACTGTGGAGCAGGTATCTGGGCAAAAACTGAGCTGTGCCTACAAAATCTGCCACTCCCTGATGTGTCTTGCAAGGTGGAAGAGCACACCTTCAGAGCTGAACGTGGTAGGTCATCCAGTCTCTCCACTCAATAAAAACAAACTTGTGAGACCACCAGAGCCTCAGTTACTGAGGCTCTGACATGGGAAGGAGACCTGGTACTGACTTTTCAAGCCATGACCCTGCTAGAGGGCAGTGGCACTTCTGTCCGGGCAGGGGATTTACTGAGCTGCATCTTGGTGGCTTCCCATGGTGAAGACCTGACACAGCCCGTGGCCACTCACTCTGGACAGGCCTTTGTTCCCAAGGGCATCCGTCAGTCCCAAAGTCTCCTTTCTAGGGAGTGTTTCTTTGGATTAGAGTTTCTGTTACAAGAAAGATGAGATATCAGAGAACAATCATCCCCACTCCAGCCATCAAAATACTAAATCTGGAAAGAGCTAAATTTTATCATTCTTCCCCAGGATTTTTTTTTGTTTGTTTTGTTTTTTTTTCATACTTGCAAACTTAAAATTATCTGACACGTGGCATCCAAAAAGAGTCCAGATGCTCCATGAAGACCTCGGGGCTGCCTGGGCCTGAGCCTGCAGTGCTGGGAGCTTCAGGTTCACCTTCCTTCAGACCCCAACAGCAAAAGACCCCAACAATTTCTACAGGAAGCCAATACCCACATCCTACTCAAATGATTGGCAACGCACATGAGTCTGCAAGAAGCAGAGGTTGCGAAGTCTCTCTGTGTTTGCACTGAAGATGTTAACACATCTACTTCCCACTTCTTCTATGTTTTGCTTTTTTTCTAGTGGAAATACTGTTGCTTGTGCCTCCTTCTCTGCAGATTCAATGACTTGCTCAGCAGCATCCAGAAAAATCCGCAATGGGGGAAACAGCTCAGCTGTCTTGGCTCCTGATGGGGAACCTGAATTTTAAAACCAACCTGGGGTTCATGGTATATATTCTGGTTTTCATACATTTCCAAGCTGTGCACTGAAGCAGAGATGCCGCTAGTATCCCCTGGGATGTAGCACAGTCCGGCTTTACCAGAGTGGGGCTGGGCCAAACCTTTCTGAGAGCTGATAAGAGACAAGGGAGAAGCCTGTACGTCAGTGTTAAAATGATAGTGGGTAGAACAGGCTTTGTACGTGTTTCTCGTCCTACGAAATGCAGACTTTTTTCTTATGAGGTGGGAATTTCACTGAATTTTTAGAGTTGGAAGGGACCATAGAGATCATCTAGTTCCAACTCCCCTGCTGAAGCAGGATTGCCCAGAGCTAGAGCATGTTACTCAGGACTGCATCCAGGTGGGTCTTGAAAATCTCCAGAGAAGGGAACTCCAGGACCTCCCTGGGCAGCCTGTTCCAGGGCTCTGTCACCCTCACTGTGAAGAATTTTTTTCTCATGTTTGAGTGGAACCTCCTATGTTCCAACTTATGCCCGTTACCCCTCGTCCTCTCACTGGCAACCACTGAAAAGAGTCTGGCTCCCTCCTCCTTCAACCCACCCTTTAGATACTTATAGGCATTGATAAGGTCTCCCCTCAGCCTTCTCTTCTCCAGACTAAAGAGTCCCAGCTCTCTCAGTCTTTCTTCATAAGGGAGATGCTCCAATCCTTGGATCATCTTTGTTGTCCTTTGCTATACTCTTTCCAGTAGCTCCCTGTCCCTCTTGAACTGGGGAGCCCAGAACTGGATGCAGGATTCCAGTTGTGGCCTCACCAGTGCAGAGCAGAGGGGGAGAATGACTTCCCTCGACCTACTGGCCACACTCTTCCCTATGCAGCCCAGGATTCCGTTGGCCTTCCTGGCCACAAGAGCACACTGCTTGCTCATTGTCATTTTGCTGTCTACCAGGGAAAAGACCCTACAAGGGACAGAGGGGTGCCCAGGGGTCACAGTGACCCAAGGCAGGAAGGTGATGTTGCTGTGGTACTTGAGGAGCTTGCTTGGCACAACCCTGTGCTGCAGGTTATCTGGGAACCAAGATGGACCATACCCCAGCAAGCATCAGCTGCAGTTTCTGGCTGTGTACATCCTGGGTTTGCAAAACCATTTGTGTTTAATGTGGAGAGCAGTTGGGTCACAGCTGGGAAAAGCCCATCCGGGGCCACACATGCCTTGTCGTGCTGCTGCTGTAGGCAGGTCATGGCCAGCTGGAAGGAGAATGGGTTACAAGTCTCCACCACACTGGAGAGCAGGGCGAGGAGCAAACCGAGGAGCGATGACACCTGCACTCCCAGCAGGACCTTTCCCACAGGATCCACCCCTGGGGGGCTGCCGGCTCTGGGTCTGTGCTGGGCTCTGCCGTGTGGGGACAGGCTGGCCCTGGGGGCAAGGACAGGGTTTCTCCAAATCCCCCGTCCCCCTCAACCGACTGCCCTGGTTTGCGTCTGATGGTGAAAGATGGAGAAACGTGCCTGCAGCCCCTCAGGAGCGGTTCAGAGCTGTGTTTCCAGCAGCCGTGCAGTGATTTTCTCTCGTCCGCTTGCAAAACCTCTTGTATTTTGGATTTGCTGTTGAAGACAAGGAATCGTGCCGCATTGCACACCGGACCCGGCTGCAGCCCTGGATTTCGGAGCAATGACGCTCTGCCTCCGCCTGGGAGTTTATTTTCCGCTCACATTCCTCCTTGTCTCAGTTTTGCAGGAACATTAATTTCTCCCTGGTTGGGGCGGCTGGAGAAGCTGAGCTCATCAAAGGACAGCCAAGCCAGGGGTGGCCAGGGCTACTGAGCTGATTTTTCTTCTCCCGGAGTAGCTGTTTTCCTAGGATCAGTGATGGTGCTTTCATAAGAGGCTTTAAAGAGAGAGGACCCGAATTTGTGAGACTCCAATTTTAGCTGCATATCTCATTTTAAGGACACCGTAAGGAATATCTGAAGAGCTGGCAGTGGTCAGAGGGCGTGCAGGAGAGGATGCCTGGGGAAGTGTAAGAAAGAGCAAATATACAGTGAATGTTGCCCTAAATATTCTCTTAATATCTTGCAATTTGTGGCTCCAGCACTCCCCACGCTGGAGGCAGTAGCTTTGAAGTTAATAGCCTCGGATGGATTTTTTCTTCCGTGAATTTGTTACATGGGGTGATAAAAATCAGATAAATGAGGAAATCGCATAAATAGGGGCAAACGGTAGGCTGGAAGAGGGACGGGCAGCGGGAGCAAACGCTGACTCATGGAAACGGGTGTTGGCAACGCGCAGGGCAAGGAGCTGGAGGGGAAGTGCCACGGAGTCAAGGGAAGAACAGCCACGTTTGTGCCCGAAACCAGGAACCTGGCAAGAAATGAAGGAAGCAGAACAAGGACAAGGAGTGGCAGGACAACCACGACTGCGTCCCGGGCACGTCTCTTACATCTCCCACACCTCTAACGCAGGTGCCCCTTCTCCCCGTGCCGGGATGCTGCTGGCTGTGCCGGCGCCAGGGGTTTTGCTCTCGCTCACTGACCCAACGGGAGGTGATGCTATTTCTGTCTCACTTTTGACACACGCAGTGAGGGCACTGCTGAAGAGCAGCCTGCAGAAAATAACTTTGTTCTGGGAGGGAGCCGATTCCCTTGCAAACTGGATGGAAGAGGAGAAAATGGATTGGCAGGGACGGGTTTCATCTCCAAGTGCTGTGGATTGAGAAGTTGAGGAAACTGACTACCAAAGTCAGTTGAGGAAACTAATTACCAAAGTCAGCTGGAATGAACAGCTAAAGGTCTTTGACATGGTGGAGGCTCGGTGACAATGATTTCACATGAAGGAGTGGTGGGGTTAATGCATCCAAGAGCATTAATGCAATTAATGCATTCCTGCTTTGGCAGGAGAGTTGGACTAGATGATCTCTATGGTCCCTTCCAACTCTAAACATTCAGTGAAATTCAGTGAAAGAGAGCAGGAGAGCCGGTGTAGTTTCACCTTGGAAATAGGTCTGCAAAGTCTCTTGCAAGCAAAGGGAGGGTAGTTTTCAGAGACAGCTTTTGGGAAGCAAACCCAGCAGCTGGACTCGTATCTGCTGCAGATGGGGAAGTCACCGCAGGGACGTCTTGAAATCGTGTACGTTTTACACATCTTGAAATCCTGTACGTTTTAAAATCAGTAATGAGACCGCCTGTTTCCAAAGGCCACCTGAGACCTCCCGCTCACGGGGCCACCCGGTAAATTCCTCTTTCCCGTCTGGCTCTCCGAAGGGATTTTACACCAAGGCTGAGCGTAGGCTTTGGCAGGTCCCCCGGGGCCGGCGTGGGGGCAGCCCTCTCGGCCGGTGGGTGCCCGGCCGTGCCGCGAGGCGCCAGCAGCCCAAGCCGCATTGCAGAGCAGCCGCCGCAGCGACTGTCGTCCCGGCCGCCGTTTGATTTACTGTCCCCCAGATGGCTTCCTGCAAGTTTTCCGCAGGACCTCAAAGACTGCGCCGGATGCCGGGTGCTCCAGGGGGATTTTTGGCTGCTCGACCCATTTAGCAGCCTGGCTGGGCACCTCTCCCTGCAAAAGCTGCTGCAGCTCTCCCTCGCTTTTTGAAGTTTCCGGGTGAAAAAGCAGCAGCTTTCTTGCAGCTGCCACGCTGAGGCTTTTCTTTGTTCGCTGGTTCTCAGTGCATCCTGGAGAAACTGTATTTTCGGCTCTACCTGCCAAAAGAGGCAACAGATGACGATGATTTCCCTGTAACAGAGGCTTCAAAGCTGTGTGCCTGCTGCACCGGGGAGCCGCCGTCTGCTCTCCGCCCTCAGCATCCCTGCTGCTCCTCTCCTGCCTTGCTCGGGTTTTGGAACATTTCCCCCATGGCCAAAGAACATGTCACTTGGGTTAATTTTTTTGTGGCCAAGGATGCGCCTGATCTGGGGGACGTGACTGCCCGAAGACCTCCCTGCAGCATCAGCTCTGCCTCGGCTCCAGCTCACTGAAAACCCCTCTGACCGAGTGATGCTTTTGGATTTCGGCTCCTGCTGGCAATTCTGCTTGTCTTTATCAAGGAGAGCCGTGTCGGGGGCAGCCTTGGTGCCTCTTTTCCCTAACAATTTCCTCAGCTCTCTTCAAAAAGCACCGTCCGTGGGGGCCGTGAGTGTGGCTGCACCGCGCAGCACGGGAACCTCAAGGAACAGTGGAGCGGTTAATAAATTAAAAGCTATTTCATTATAGGAAATGAATGTTTAATGAGCGTGGGATGACGTCTAGACAGTCCTTCGGTTCCAGGCTCTACGTGGTCTTGGAGGAGGGTTCAGCCAACGCAGCCAGCGCCGGGGGGAAGGTTTGGCAAAGCCTCCCAGGCAGTGAGGTCCCTGCGCGGGACAGATGTCCTGGCACAACAAGGATCTCCTGCCTCCATGTCTTCTCGCTGCAGATGCCCCTTGTGCCTCTCTGGGCAAAGCCCCAGGGAGCTGTGGCTGCAGTGGGATGTGCTGGCAGGCGGGAGGCTTGGCCGAGTGCCTGGCCCCAGCCTGGAGCACGCAGTCACGCTCCCCTGCTCCGTAGCCAGGCGTCCTGCAACACCCAGGGAACTGGAAAGGTCTCTGCATGGTCTAGGACACCCCAGCCTTGGCCACCTCATGGGCTCTGGCGTCGTGGCAAGAAACCTGGGCTGAACTGGGGACAGCCCAGTAAGACAAAGGGTGGTTGTGAGTCTTTGCATCCTGCAATGAAGATGTCGTTTTATAGGTACAGAAAAGTGGTTTCCAACACAGAAATTTGGTTGTAAGTCCCCCAAATACCTCCAGCCATGCTGGAAGTGCTAATTGTTCCCTGCAGAGACTCAGTGCTGACAATGTCAGAAGTTCTCTCTGCTTGACAGGGAGAATCAGGAGTACATCAGCTCCTCCACAAAAGCTCTCCAGCTCGTACCCCAAGCGCAGAGGTCGCTGCCTGAGGCTGCTCGGCCTGTCTCAGTGCAAGCAAGCACAGACAAGAAGCTTGAGGCCTCTCGGCAGTGGCAAGAAGATGGAAATAATGCATTCTGACTTCATCCCAGGGGCTGCCTGCTTGGATCTGGGGGTGGCGGGAGTGAACCAGCCCAAGGCACTGCCACGCAGGGCATGGGAGATGCTGCTAGGATGCCTGCCCCGTGCACCCGCCATGCTCTGTTCCCCATCAGCCCCCGCAGTGTCCCCTGCATGGGTGCCCAGCCCAAGGAGGCACTTTGCTGTTCCTGGAGCTGGCGATGAGGGAAATATTCTTCGGGACTCCTCACTGTCCCTGTAGAGCTGCAGGGATGGGACCAATGCCCCAGGATCTGGTACTGGGTCTCTGGGCAGGGTGCCTGGCTCCCAGAGGTGTTTCTTG
>JAHREE010145297.1:0-13412 GCA_033628505.1 Tringa tobata | reverse complement strand
ATGAATTACACGCCAGCGCCAGGCCCCTGGAGCAGCAGATCAGCCCTCACTTTGAAGGATAAATCAAAGCTTTAATCGGGCCTGTCAGTAAAGCAGGTGTTTTGACTGCCTTTATGGTTCATTTTTATGCAAAAAAGGCTGTGGGGATACAGAAATCACGGGGGATTGAAAATAAATGGCACTGACAGCACTGATCCCACCAGGCGAGGGGGCCAAAATCGGTCTGTCTTTTCATATTATGAAATATACCTAACGGCAGGCTCTTTAAACCCCCCTTACACAATGCGCTGTCTGTGCGCCCGGGACTTTCTTTTCTCTCACTTTCCTCCTTTCCTCCCCCACTTTTTTTTTTTTTTCCTCCTTCTTCTTCTTTTTTTTTTTTTTTTATTTGATATGCCAGGGGCCCTTCGCTATTCTCTGGTGATGAACTGCCCCGGCAGCCGCAGCAGGTTCAGAATGTTAAAGAGCCGCCGCTCACCCGAGCCGACAAAAGGATCCCCTTTTAAAGGGCTTAAAGGACACTGTCGACACTGCCCGCAGCCCTGTTTTAGGATAATGTCTTTTTCGCCTTGGTTTTCATTGTTCAACAGCCGCAACAAATAAAAACGTCATAAAAATGTGTCAATGCAGGCTCTCTCGGGTGGGCTGGGGTGAGGGGGCATCATTAGGAGAAGGGCTTGCTCCATGGGGTCCGGGCTGCTTTCTGTCCCTTGTCGAGGTCGTTCTGCAGGCTGAGAGTGGGCACCCACCACTGCCCTGACTTATTATTTTAGCATTGAGATTTAGCAATTGAGTGACGTTAAATCTCGGTGCTAAAGTATATTTAAAGCTATTTAAATTCAAACGTTTGATCACACTGAAGCTGAAGCACTGTAACATCCTGTAGTATGTAAAAGGTGGTTGAGAAGCGTTCTAATGCAGCACAATTTTCCAGAAAGAAAAAAAAATTAAAAATTAGGGCCTTTTTTCTTTGGTTCTGCTATAACTCAATACTTTTTACAGTGTATTCTGTAACCCAATTTGAAATACTACTGCCAGGCATTGCTAGTAAATTTCATTTATCATTTACAAGTCATAAAGCAGGCAAAGAAAGAAAAAAAAAAAAAAAGCAAGTGCTTCCCCTCCTGTAGTTTCACACACACAGTTATTCATGTCTAGTGCCTCACCACTCACAAATGACAGCTTTTCACCTGCTTTACTAAGGAATTGATTCTTTTCTCATTCCCTATAAATTAAAAAATATATTTTAAAAAGCAACGCCCAGCTGGCATATCCTTAGGACAGACCGCCTGAAAACAACTTTTAGAAAACTTTTCACAGATTACATATAAATTCACTATGCTTGATTGTGATCATTCATACTGCTGTTTCTAGACAGAAAACTTTGCATCTTTATAAAAAAAAAAAAAAGGATGCATTTTATGACTTGGTTGCATAGGAAATTAGATCACTATCCCTTTTTTCAAGGGGACTTGATGCCCTCAGTCTCTATAAATGTTTATGCATCGTTGGTTTTTGACCCGCTAAACTACTCTGTGAATTCCAAAGGAAATTTAACTAACACATAAAAGTCACCACACTTTTTTATCTTTACCCCTACGATAATTCAATTTAAAATAGCAAGATTATTATGATTATAAAACATGTATTTTCTACTCAAGGTTTAGGTATTGCACATTAGTACTGACACTCATGTTGCCTTTCTACCAAACTTAATTTCAGTATAATTTCTCATGCCAATGATGTTATTCCATGCTGGTAAAATTCCCTATGTGCTTGTAGTATTGAGCCTTGAAACCCCAATTTTCTCAAATATTTCAAGGCCACAGTTTATGCAAGCTTTGAAAATGAACTGCTTCTAATAATTTGCTTGAAGAAAGATGATACAAGTCATTAATCATGGCAAATATATTTAGATACTGTGGACGTTAGCTGAAAATTCATTAACTTTTCTCTCTGGAAGAGTTGCTATGCTCTGTAATATTTTGGGTGTTTATATCATAAGGTCATTCCAATGTTTTGATTAACAGTCTCTTTGGAAAAAAAAGCTCAACAAAACTTCACAAGAATTAAAAGTCAAATTCAAGTTTGCCAAGTTCCTGTTCCTGATGACCTGTTTAACATTCTTGCTGTGAGTTCACTAGCTGTTAGTCTAGGCATTATTAATTACTGTTTATTGTATTAATAATATGATATTTATTTGCAATGATTTTTCTATTGAAGGGTATTACTGGGATCTGGTTCATAGACCAAACTACAAGTGACTGCGTTGTCCTGAGTAGAGGGGATTTTTTTGGCATAACAAAATGTTAGCAAATGCTTTAGCTCTGAGCAACACACACATCACTTGTGGGAGCAGAATCAAACAGTCTCATCTTTTAATTTTAGGTGAATTGTTTCTAATTAGTTTGCCATGGACAAAACTCAGATTTCTGCTTTCCATTAGAACTTCATCTTACTTATGAGTAATTTTGGTATTGACAGATTCTCATGTACCTCATACCAAAACGTCAAATCTTTCCATCATTTGCTGTCTCCAATAATTTCAGATATGACCTAACACACAGGGTTGATCTCTGACTCACATGTAGCAAAATGCCAACATACGTGCAGGGATTGGGGTGAATTGGAGGTGAATATATTGCAAAATTGCAAATTAGCTGGGCAATATTTCAGTATAAATCTTCAAAGCCCAATCTTTCTGCAAATGTGCACTGGTGGGTAGCAACCCTCATCATCCCTGGTTAGAGCTGTCTTTTGTCCTCACCACCCTTGGTCCAAAGACCACCTCCTTCCACCCATTTCCTACCCAGTGGGACAATGTGGCAAGAGTTTATTTTCATCACGTGTTTGTATCACTTCTTTCACAGTGGGATTTCAGTCCACAGTGGGACATCTAGACACTGCTGAAATACAAAAGATAACAAACGATAATGCCTTCAAGCTAAAGATTTAGTCCCCAGACATTCTCAGAATCGCTGAAAACTGAAAATACTGAACTACTCATGCAACACCAGATAAACCACAAAAAGAAAATGGTCTCAGAGAAAGGAGGAGAGGGGCTGAAAAAAATTTCCTTACTGAAGATAGTATTTGGTGTTGGTTTTTTTTCTTTTTAAGTCTCATAGACCAATTCTAATATTCATTGTGCTCAGGTTTCTAAGTGGATTATAAATACTGGATTTCATTTAAGCATATTTAAATGGAGAGGCAGCCTACTTTTAAGAGGCTCTGTCTCAACTGATAGGTAGTACATAATGTAGTTATAACTATGCTGTGGCCATATTCCCCTTCTTTTAATGAAAAACAGATGTGGGTGTACATACATTAGTCTATTTTTTACTTCATTAAGGAATAAGGAGGATCTAAGCCACATGTATAGGTATACAAACCCAGTAGATCTGGTCTTGGTTTTCAGTTTAACATTCATGTCAAACTTGTTGTATTTAGCACTGATTTGTGAAGATACAGGATGGAAATAGTAAGGAGTAACATGTTCTCCCCGGGCGTCTCAGGGCTTTGGGGCTGCTTTTTTTCAATGGGGCCCTCCCTGGTAAGTCAAGATTGTTAAGATATGTTGTAAGGCCAGTTTTTTCTTCTGTCTAAAAATAGATAGAAGATTAACAACAATAATTTAAAATGGACTTTGTGAAGACAGATTAACTATAATTCACATTCCTTTAGTGTCCTTTCACAGGATCTGTTTACATACTGATGAATATGGAAGGGGTAGTGGAGAGTTCACAGGATCATAGAATCATTCAGGTTGGAAAAGACCCTTGGGATCGAGTCCAACCATCTACCCTACTCTACAAAGTTCTTCCCTACACCATATCCCCCGACACCACATCTAAGAGACTCTTAAACTCATCCAAGGATGGTGGAGTTTGTTGTTTGGTTATGCTCAGGCTGTAGTTTGAACAGAGATTAAACTTGCATGACTGTGTAAGACTTATGAGAATGTCAATAGCTCATTGACACCCTCAAACGGTGAGAACCTCAGCTCCACCTCCCATCAAATAGTCATGATACCTTGCTCAAACAGAAGATATAAGAAACTACAATTGAATCATGACTCCTAGAATAATTGCCTGAAGATTTTTTACATATTACTTAAGGTTGCTCATCCAAGTACAGTCCTAATCCAAATGGTTTAGAGATTTGGCGTAAGCATCGCAATACAGGAGAACGATGATCTTAGGCTTATTACTTACTATTACCAGTATTGGTGAGTTACTCTTTAATTTGCGACTAATGTGCTAAAACTGATTTGAATTTTAACTCCCTCGGTATAACGTGTGTTCTAGCCCAAGTGAAAAGCTCCTTTTGAATGTTACTTTGAACAGCTATGCCTTTCTTCAATGGTAATGTTTAAATCTTGTCCCTATATGCGGCATTTACAAGTTACAAGACTGGTACTCTTTGCACTTCACAAGACATAAATAAAAATATTTTTAGTAACTCAATAACTTGATTGGTCACTTAAACTACCACTACTAAGATGAGACAGGATATGAATAAAAGAACAACCTTTTTCAGTAATTTAATTAGTAATGATTAATGATTTGTACATACATTTTCTTTTATTTATATTCACACTTGTCTAAAGAATACTGGCCTTTCAATTTTTAAAAAATATGGAAACAGAGAATGCAAGTCAATTAATATAATATCTCTCAAAACTGCTAAATTTTACCCCTTAAACAACATATAATTAAGCAGTAGAACTTATTAATCTAAGGATACTGCCATTAGGCCAGAAAGCATATAGATTTTTTAACATGTAAAGTAAGATGGTAACAGACAGTCAACACAGGAAGTATGTTTTTAAAAACATTACACATGGAAGTGTAACAGAGCATAAAATAATTCATTTAATTATGAAATAAGATTGTATTGTATTTGCCAGAAAAAAAGGAAGTATTTCAGGGAAGGAAAGTATTACAAGTCATAAAAATAATAAAATTCTTTAGTTATGCTGCTTTAAATTCACATTAAGTTTAGAAATATGAAAAAAATATGCTTGGGAAAATTTACAGGATTTTATGAGAAAAAATATAAAAAGATGTAAAGCATAACCTCTTGTTTGCTACTTGTAAAAGAAAATATTAAAAAAATTCAAGGGCTTTTGTAATTCAAAGCAGTTTTGAAATTGTGAATATGTATTTCTTTTCCACTGGAAAAAAATTCTTCTGTATATCAGCAAATTTTATTACATACTTTTATGTTTCTGAACATAAACAAACACTAATTGACAAAACTGTACGTGTAGGCCACCTAATAATTCTCTCTCACCTATTTTCAACTTTATCAGAATACATTCTCAGTATGAGCAGATGATTTGTTGTATCACTGCCTATGAAAATAAGCATAATAAATTTTATACTACCCATATTTTTTCCAGTTTCTGCTAATGTTGCATTTACTTAAAGTGTTATTGGATTTATATGATGGTGACTATCAGCTTTTCCAGGAGTACAAGTATAACACCATTCTTAATAGTATGATTCATATCTATACATTTCTCTGCTACATAGTCCATCTTATTTTCATTTTTTTGCCTCTACTTCTGTGTAATAAACCAGTTGGCAATCTTTTGGGAGATAAATCAAAAGGTATTTAAACCTTTCATGATTTTGCAGTAAATAATTAAATCAACATTTGATGACCAACAGTGAAATACTCATGGAGCGTTTAACTAGGATGACAACACAATTCTTATTTGGTTGAATTTCTAGTTTAACAGTTTACGATTCCAATTCATGTTTTATAGGCTAAAGAAATCTCTCATTTCCCAAATGGAAAAGGAAGATATAAATATAAAGTAATATAAAGAAAAAGTGTTGGCTGACGTGCATCTATTTTAATGGCCTTTCATCATGTGATTGTAAGAATATTTATGCCCATCTCCTGTCCCCATTAGAATGATTCTAAGGTGGCCCCAACTGGAGACAGAGTAAAAGTAAGAAAGAATAACCCACAATATCAATTTTATTTTTCAGAACATTCTGATCTGTATCTTAAATAGCTATTTCCATTAGGCTGTTCATATTACTTTTAATGACAGTTGTATTCTGTGCATACAGAGTTGGGATTTTTTTGTTGTTTGGGTTTTGGGTTATTTTTGTTTGTTTGTGGTTGGTTTTTTTTTTAACCCCAGGAGGTAGAGCAGTCTCATTTATCTGATACAGTTCAAACTACGTCAGTTTTGATGATATTCTTCCCCTTCTGCTTGTCACTCTCAAGGGAAAGGGTGATGATAATTACTCATCTCCTGTGGTTAAGAGGGTGACCATGAGCTTCCTTGGACTTCTCCATCAGACTGAAAGCAGCAACTTAATTGAGACACCAACAATATAAACCTCTTCTGGGATCTCCCCTAGCTTCACAGAGGAAAGCACTGGTAGAGTATAAAACCTTGAGTAAGGCACTGGGCTGTCCTTTATTCAGAAGTAACTGAGATCAAAGGCAAGCCTTCCCCAAAACACAGTAATAATCAGTTAATCAGTTTGGCCAGATATTTTAGCTGATATAAATCTCCTCAGCTATTATAACTTCAAAGGACACAGCCATTTTGACACAACAAAGATCAGACCCGCGATACCTCATAAACTGGTGAGACTCTGATTTTGCAGACGTCATATGGTAACAATTGCAAAAACATTTGTTGTCCAGAGTCTCAGAAAAGAGTAAACCATCTTTGCTATGAAAAGATGACTCCAGCACAGTTTGGCTTACTTCACGCCCACCATGTTACATTTCAAGATGCCAGAATAATTCTTTTACCAAATCAAACTAAAAACGTTTAATTAATCTTTAAAGCTGATAACTAGTTCATGTCAGACTTTTCACATGCTACGGTGAATAACTTGCATTTTTAAATATTTTTTATGTCTGTTTCTTTGTCCTACTAAAGTGTGCATACTGTATGTTATTTAGAGTAACTGTATGACTCGTCTTGGCACTGCATTTTAAAAAGATACTCCAGCAAATACCCTCAGCAAAAAGAGATGGAGTGTAAGTATAACTGTGCTTTCAAAAAATTAAACAAAACAAAAAAAAACAGCCAGGCGGGTTCACGGTAATCTGCCAACAAATTTAAAAAAGATGAAGCTAAAAAGAACCAACACCTCAAACACAGATAAACTACTTAAAATTCCACAGAGAGAAAAAAAATAAGAAAACCCAACCACTTTGACTCTTTTCTGGCAGTCGTGGTTACATCTGTAGTTGAGTGATTGAAAAAGGCTCCCAAAATTACTCAGTCTTGAATTGCTACCCACATGACATGGCTTTGGTGGTAGCGGTTACAGGAATTTAACTTCAAAAACAGAATAAAAAAAGAGCACAGAGCTGAACAGCAAACAACGAGAGAGAGAGGCAGATCTCATTTAGTTTAAAACTGTCATTTGTAGCTGTCAGCTCTTTCAGGCGAGTCAAAAGGACATTTCCCCTTTTACGATGAAACTTTGATATTGCTTTTATCATTTTCTGACTAACGGGTCAAGAGAGCTCAAGAACCATAATTATTTTTTTTATTTACAAAATTTTCAAATTGCCAAGTCTCCTTTTTGGCACAACACCCACTACCTGTCAGAAATGATCTGGGGGCCTCGTAGGCACACCTCCAGCGTGGGAATGACACAGCCCCCGAGGAGGATGGATGAAGGGAAGGTTTTGGGGAGTGAGCACCAAGAGAGAGTAGCTCTTACAGCAAACCAAACTATCATCACAGCATTTGGGCATTTCCTATGCCAATAAATTCAATAAAAGCGCTCCAGGCGACAAAGTAAAGGGGTTTCCCCACTTGCTTGAGCATTGCCCAAATTTTTCATCTGTGTTCCCCACCATTTCACATGAAGCTAAGCTTCCTCTGGCTAAAAGTGACTGGGTGGAGCTCGCTTCAGAGTTTATTCATGTCATTTCCGAATATAGCTAGAGGGGACATGAGAGTGTGACGTGAGATGTACTTTCCACTTCTTTCCTTCTCTGCTGGACTGGGAAATGGCCTGCGTAACCTAATAAGTATTTTCTGTCTCTAATTTCCATCTTGTTATGCTTTGTAGGAACTGAACGAGCTGATTACAGAGAGGTCCTTGCCAATCTCTGAACTAGAAGAAATGTTCTGCTCTTTCACTTAGGATGCCCATTCTGGCCATATTTTTTTTTTCCTTTTTAAAAATAACTGTGTCTATTATTTTACTGTCTTTTTCAGTCCTCTAAGTTCCTGTTTCTTACAGAACTTTCTTGAAAGTCCTGAAATCCTAAACCAAACAGAAAGTCTACATTTAAATCTAAACATGCATCTCTGTTACTCATCACTTTAGTCCCCGATAGCCTCCAGTCAGTGCTATGAGAAGACAAAATTACTGTAACACAGAACAGTACAGGAGATACCGTGAGGACACTCCCTTCTCCATAATGTTCCCCCAGCTTCCAACCAATTTCTTTTAATGGTTGCTAAGGCTATTACTCACGATCCTGCTCTATGATCCTTGTTAGATATCCTCTGTGAAGAGTTGCAGTCTGTTTGTTGACCAAAATGGTCCAAAGCACTTCTCTGGACAACCAGCTGCTGATACTCCAATTTTTTCTCTTAATCATGTTCTATATCAAGGAGTCACTTTAAAAACAAACTTGGATGTGGAACCAGGATGGAGACATGCATTTTCCATTTGTAATGTTTTGTAGGTCAGATTTTGTGCTCAGTAAACCAGGTACCATTTTCTCTGTTAATGTCCTGCTTGAAGGAGATCCAGGACACATCCTCCCCATTGTCTGTCAACCTTTGCTTTTATGGTTATCAATGGGAGACGGGTCTTTTAACATGTCAGTTTTCTGGATTAGAAAACCAGATAACATTTTATAGACCAAATCTCATCAGAGAATATAGAAAAGGAGGGAACTAAAACCCATGAATATGAAAAGTTACATTAAGTTACATTGTGTAAAATGGTTAAGTATTTTCACTATTCAGCAGAAAATTTAATTGTTCTGCCAACAAAGCAAGCAAGAGCCAGCCTTCCAACATTAGACTCATGCAGATATCAGGGTGCTGTTTTCTTTAAGTTATAGTAGAATCTGCCCTATTTCAGAAACAACTTTTTAAAAAAGGACATATTTGTCCACCCTGGCATTCAAACTGCTGGGATATACTGCACTTGGCAAGATTTCGCTGGAAAATGCCAGGCCAACAATATGAAATTATTAATACACATAAGTTTAAGCAGAAAGAAATTGTGGGTTTCCAGAAAGCCATAAGAGAACATTTGCCACTGTTTCCTTTACCAGTGATGCTGCTTAGCCTGAACTGCCTGTCTGTAAATTCTGTTGTGTCTTTGTACAACAGAGGTTGGCATCAATACAACAGAACTAGTTAATCTCCTGGCTGAGACAACTCATTGTTGGAAGCACTTGTCACCTTGGTTTGAATATGATTTGGAGCAGAAGACTACCTTTTCATACATTTATACCTGCTTTTGGTTTCCAGTTATTCTTCGAACTTGCCTATGCCTGTATCAGTCTTGTCACCCATAAAAACTGGAATAATTCCTAAAAACTTTCTAGAATTACATGAAGCTTATTCATTGTTTGTAAAATGAATGTCATTACAACTATTCTTATTTTATCTTGCCTATTTTTTCCACCTGTCACTTGAAGTCACTAAGCAATTTACATAAGCCCTTTTGTGAGGGCAAGTAAGAAATGTGCTTATATTCTGGTGTTAGGGTCATCATGACCAGTGAACTTGTATTTTCTGATGTACTTGGCTATGGCTGATTAGAGATGTCTTTTTACAAAACAGCTTTAATCAGTGGTCTGATTTTGTTGTTTTGTTTTAAATCAGACTGGCACCCTTCTCCGTGCACTCATGTTTATAAATAACTTTTGTATTCCCTGATTGTCTTTTAAAGTAATTGCATTTGGAAAAAATATATATCCTTTCTGTACAGTTAAGAAAACATCCATACTAACTCATCAGAGTATTGATATTCACTTTATGAAAACCTCTTTAAACACTTCTGTATTCAGTCATAGTTTGTTTGTCCTCAAGCCAATTCAATTCACCTGGGACATAAGTCTTTCTGATTTTATTTTTGGTATTTAACATACTCTACATTGATCTCCTCAAAATGTAATGAAAACGAACAAACACACACAAAACCCCAATCCCTTACCAAGAAAACACATTGAAAATAAATTAGAGAATAGTCCTCTTGGTTGAACAGATTGACATGAGTATTTTGCTGAATTTCATGTTGTGTTATAAAATAAATTTGAGTCCCAGCAATATAGATTCTAGGTTATTTGCCCAGTAGATTAAACAACCATAAATATTGAGTGATTCAACTGAGCAGCCCGTGGTGGCTGGAGTAAATAGTATGTTAACAGATATTGGAGCTCTAGAAGACACCAGAAAATTGTGTTTAAGTAATCTTGCTAAATTAAGCTTACTAAATGCAATTTTTCTAAATACTTAAATTATTTTACTAAGGGCTCACCTGAGAGTTTTCTTCACGGGTCACAGACTAATTTGCTAAAGCTGCGGAGAGGAATACTGGGAGGAGCAAGGAGCCCTTCCAGGGAGTCAGGACCAGACAGCCACCCCCAAGTAGGCTGGAATAAAACAGGAAAATCACTTCTTATCATGATGCAACTGGAATCTCTCTCTCATCAATAATCTCTTCTGACATAAGTATTCTAAACTGTGAGGTAAAAAAGCAAGGATAATTATATAATCTCCAATAATTCCCACAAAATTGTTCCCATTTTTATGGCTTGGAGAGGTACTTCAGCATACTCTCCCTTATTTCTGCTTTCAGGTATCACTCCTTCAAAGAATGCTTTGTGGGAAGATACCATTAAACTGCATAACGATACTAAACATATAACATTGCTGCTAACATTCTTTAGAAGTGATCTGTCATATCCTAGTTAATTTCACTGGTCTTGTGCAATGAGTGCCAGACTCAACATTTAACTAAATTGCCCAAAGACACTCTTCCAACCATATGTAACGTACAGTAAGAAACTCTTCTGTAAATTGCCTGGGAACACACTGCAGAACAATTCTCAAGAGGAAAACACTAGGCTGAAATATTTTCTCATGCACCTTCCATCTGGGTGACATTCCTCTCTCTTTCCAGATTTGCCCTCAGCATGACCGAATGGACGCTACCCTTTTGCACCCGCGTTTGTTTGTGTTTGCCTTCTGTTGATGTTTATGAGAGCTGTTTCTGATACCCTCGCAGCATCATCTTAAATTTTGGCAGCAGTTTCTCTGTGTTCGGGTTCCAAGGGGGATGGAGAGAACACAAGCTGTCTCAAAACTGAGGGAATCAATTTTGGTTTCTGAAGTCAGACAGGCTTTCTTTTATTGCTTATTGACTCCATAGAGAGATAATAATAATGTTGCTGGTTTCATTCAAAAAATGTCCTCCATTACTGAGGACAAGGCTCTCAGCAAAGAAAGACACCAGTTCTCCTCTTCCCCAGACCACTCCCTGAGTTACAAGCCAGGCTCTCTCCAGAAGCACCATTTGTTACCTGGTGTCCTGGGTTGAGAGACACTGGACTAACTTTTCTTCTAATATGGGGGGAAATTGCACTTCTAGAAGACTCTAGTGTCTGAATTTGTGAAAATATTTACTTTATAGACAGCCAAGCTCTGTGCGATTCAAGGTCTTAGTGTTTTTGAGCCTTGCCAGGTGCAGGGACAACAAGGAGCAAGGCCTGGGCATTTGACCCAGGCTGGCCAACAGGATTTTCATACCATGAATGTCACATTCAATATAAATTAGAAATGTTTGCTGCGTAGCTCTCTCTTCCTTGATGGCAGCAGTCCAGACAACTCCTTGCCCCCGTGCCAGACCCCTGAGGCCTTCTCTTCCTCCTGAAGCCATTGCACTCGCAGTGTCCGCCATTTGCTGTCCCTGCTGGGAGTGCACAGCTTCCTGCTGATATAATTGGCTGAGTATAATTCCTGTATCTTATATCAGTATCAGGATTAATACTGGTTCTTTAGTATTATTGTTAATTATTTAGTCTTAGTCTATTAAATCTATTTATATTTCAACCCTTGTGTTTCCTTCTGTTTCCCGATTCCCCTTTCCGGGTGGGGAGGTGTCATCAGGTAATAGAATAATTGTCTAAACGACAAGTTTTCTCAAACCATAACACCTGGCCATCTCAGTCAGAGTCCCAGGGCATAAAAAGAGTATTAATCTTTTTGGACACTGGTCCAACAAGCAGAGACAAAAGAAAAGAGTGAGCACAAACCTTCTCCAGAGTCCCACCGCCTCAGCGGGCGGAGGAGCTGACAGAGCCAGCCGCTCTCCTCCCGACAGCCTGAGGGTTTGCAGTACGTTTGGCTGCCACCCATACAGCCAACAGCCCTTGGAAAGAGGAACTGAATTCATTCAGCCTCCTCTTGCTAACTCTGACAGACATCCAGCCTTAAACAGACCGTGCTGGAACCACCGGGCTTGATGAACCAGCTCTACATTAACAGCGTCTACCCCAGTCCTCATGGGCCTCAGTCAAATCCTACCCAGTAAGGCAACGGACACTTGACAAAACTGACCCGTCTCAAATGACTAGGTCCAGCGCAGCACCTGACCCAGAGGATTTATCCAGAAAGGCATTCAAAGTGTCCCCAGACAGGCTCAGTACCCTCTGTGAGGTACTGAAACCCTGGAGCACGGTTAGGACAGAGCGCTGTTTCTCTCCAAGCACTCTCCAGGTCTTTTCCCTGCCCTTCCTTTTCCCTTGGAAATTTTGTATAAGCAGCAGCATAGGAAGTGAAGGAGAATATGTATTCTCTATTCACTCAGTTTTAAATAAAGTTGTTAAAATAATAGTGCCTTTTGGGAGGCTTCCCTTGAGTTTCAGGGAAGCAGTATCTATTCTTATTCCTTCACACCCTAATTAAAGTTGACACTGATGATACATGATTCGCAATTCTACTGCAGTTTCATTTTCAATAACACACTACCATTAAAAACTTACTCTTAATGAAACAGTCTTTCAGAAGTTCTCTCAGACATGGCAACGATACCAAAGAGGGATTGTAAGTAGATGAAATAACTACAAACACTCAAAAACCTGTACAATTTTTTTGCCATAATTTCTGATCCTTGGTCTTTTAGTAAAGCTTATGTGCCTGCACTAGGTTGGCCCAGCCCAGAAATAGTAGTATCTCCAATGCTTATGAACGTATTTTCTCTTTTAGTATCTGTTCCTATTTCAATCTAAAAAAAAAAAAAAAAAATTAAATTTACTTGTAAAACACTAGTGGGTTCCACATATACCTTCTCATTTTATATTTGACTATACTCACTTCTCAGAAACTAAGCCAAGGACCCCATAGCAGATGCACTCACACAAACGTGATCTTTTTATTGGCTTTTTTT
>JAHREE010145283.1:0-10092 GCA_033628505.1 Tringa tobata | reverse complement strand
GGGGGGAGCTTCCCCATAGCTGCCTGTCCGGACTCCGAGCGCCCTCCCGAGCCTTCCTTTCCCCCTCCCTTCCCCCCTCGGCCAGCGCCCAGAGATGCGGGGCCGGCGAGGCAGGCCGCCCAAGCAGCAGCAGCCGGCGGCGGCCACCGCTCAGGCGAGCTCCCCAGCTCCGCCCGCCCCGGCGGGCCCCATCGGGGGGCTGAGGTCCCGGCAGCGGGGCAGCAGCCGCGGCAGGTGGGCGACCTCGGCCCAGGCGGAGACGGCGGGGCCCAAGCAGAAGGGAGCCGGGGCTGCCCAGGCCTCTTCCCCCGCCACCGCCTCCCCCAGGGGGGGCAGCAAGAGGAAGGGAGGCAGCGGCAGCAGCAGCACCCCTGGTGGGGGAGGCAGCAGCGGTAAGGGTAGGGGCAGGGCTGGGGCTGGAGGAGCAGGGGGAGGAGGCGGAGGAGGCAGCTGCAACAGCCAAGGCAGGGCTGCCTCGTCCAGGAGGAGCATCAGCAAAGTGGTGTACGATGATCATGAGAGCGAAGAGGAGGAGGAGAGCATGGTGTCCGAGGAGGAAGAGGAGGGAGACCCCGAGGATAACCAGGACTCCGAGGAGGAAGAGGAGGAGGAGATAATGGAGGAGGAGGACGACGATGACTCTGACTACCCTGAAGAGATGGAGGATGAAGATGATGCCAGTTATTGCACTGAGAGCAGCTTCAGGAGCCACAGCACCTACAGCAGCACCCCAGGTAGAGAGTCAGTGGGATGAACTAAAATAAGTCGAGGGCACCCCACATGCTCCCTCTAGGTTTGCAAATACAGTCGGCACGCATTCTTCCTCCCATGCGTGTATGTAAGGGATGCCTGCAAGCACTCACAGGGAGAGAGGGGTATGCAAATTAACGACTGCAACCCCATGGATGCAGGGAACATTAGAGGATGCTTACAAACACATGCACTGAGATGAGGGCGGGCGGGAGGGCAGTAGATGCTGTAAAAAGGGGATGCTTTGCAAATATGCATGGAGATTCTGGTGACTGCAGAAATGCATCATACACCAGAACACGTTGCAAAGGATGTCAAAAGTGCATGGACCGTTCACATAGTATTTAAAAACAAGGGAAATGAGGTGCATGCCTTGCAAAGAGGTCCTTTCAAATATGTACAGGAAGGGATGGCTTGTGCTTGCAAATATAATTTGATGTTAAAAGGAAAGGAAGCACATGCAACTTGAAGTGGCCTAAAAAAAAAAACAACCATAAACACTGAAAATTTTCAAGCTCTTGAGATCAGAGGTACAACTGGATCCAGCATTTACTGGCTTTAAGACAAAACTAGCTTTCCAAGGAGGGAAATGAGGTGCATTGTTCAAAATGGAGATTGCATTGTTACAGTTTGGGAAAAAGTGCACAGGGCCTCATTGCAAGGGTGTAAAGCTAGTTTTAGTTAAACACAAAGATTAAAAGGTGGAGGTTGAGTCAAAAGTCTTGGTTTTAAATACCACATTTATCTTAAGATATGGCAACCTTTAAAACTCATGTTGGGGTTAAAACTCGTTAAACATCACTGTGATTTTTTTTTTTTTTTTTGTAATCTCTAGTGGCAAATTTGGGCTCAAATTTTTAAGGCCTGCACTTCTGTTTGTCCTTAATTAGTTCATTAACCATGTGGGTTTTCAGCTTCAAAAATTCTTTATCTAACCTAAAGCACTTTGGATTTATTTTAATTCATTCCAGAATGGAGTTCAAGCTTAGGATTTTTATTTTTTTAAAAAATCTCTGAACCAGGAGAGTAGTTAAACTTAGGGATGACCTAGGAGTGTTTCTGAATTGGGCTGCGGGATAACAAACGTTGCTGCTGTACAAGTATTTGGCCAATTTAGAACGGGGGAGGAACAGGTTGTTGATACAAATACATTGCATCTTAATTAAAAAAAGGAGTGTACTTTTGAGCAGTTAGCTGACGACTTTTAAAAAGGGGGAAGTACTGGCTACTAAATGTGTTGTTTGTTTTTATTTTGGTGAGTTAATGGTATCAGCTTATTATGCAACTTCACAATAGTCCTTTAAAAAACTCTGTATGTCTGTCTGTCTGTATATATTTTAATCTGTATCCATATGCTCAGGAACCTAAATGAATCAAAATAAGTACATACATTACTAAATCAATTTAATTTAGAGATATTTTTTTTTTAAGATGTTAGTTTACCTGTTGCAGGGTTGTTCTGCAATCAGATTGAAATTCTTGAATATTTATTACTTTAAAGATTGAGGTCTGGCTTCATAGAAGAAAAAAACTATGAAGTATTCTCTTGACTTTTAACTATTCATTTTCTACTTAGTAGTGCTAACTTTAATTTTTATTACTCTTTTTGGGAGATGCTTTTGTCAGGGAAAGAGTATTTTTATGGTTTTACTTGGCTAGATCAGGGCACATATTTTTTACATGAGCATCCAGGTTTGAAATGAGTTCTACAGATTATGGGTGTATTCAATTTTTGAAATGTACTTAAGTGTTTTGGCAAATAACAAGATACCTCTGTGCATTGTTGTGTAAGTGTAGACAGGTTTTATGTGTGATTTAGGTGTATCAGAAACCATTTGGATAACTTATATGTTCATTTCTCACTTAGGGTAACTTTGGTTAACTATGTTAAGAGAAGTTTAGGTGTAAGCATTTTCATCCTTACGTGCTTCTTTTTTTTTAATACTGAGTATTTGATAGTTAAAACATCTATCTTGTTATTTTGGCAATTTAGTGGCAGTTCTCATTAGTTCAGTATTTGCCTAAAGGTCTCCTTCCCTCTCTTCCAGACTTGCTGTTGTCCTTTTGCAAAGAAAGTAGGAACTTTTCATTGGATCAGCTCAATCTGTGTCTTGTTTCTGCTGAACAAATCCCTGTGTTGTGAGCCCTGCTGCACAGTGGTGGCACTCATTGAAATCTTAGTCTTACGATAGTCCAGGAAGAGATACTTGACATTAGAACAGCATTAATAGGCAAGGAAAAGAGTCACCTAACCTCACTATCTCTTTATCTGACAGTGGCCAGTGCAGAGAAGAGAGTTAAGAGTTGGGGCAAGCATAAAGTGATGTGTCTTCAGAGTTCCTCTGTGGGTTCCAGTGCTCGCTGTCTCAGGTGCATGCTGAGCCAGAATTGGTCTTTAGTTGTGTTTAGATACAGGTCCTTTTCTTTCCAACATTTGTCTTCAAAATAGACAAATTGTAATATACAGTGACAAAGTTGTAGTGGTTAACGGGAGGGCTTGAGGGAGTGTCTTCTCCATTGTTTTAAAGTGGTCCCTGACAGAATCCTGTGGTGCCCACTAGGTTTTTTTCTACTAGAAGAGATGCTCAGCAATCATTCTCCACTTATCTTCCTGTAATCACATGCAGCCTAAATTACTACCACTTTTGGGATGTAGTCTTGGGGGCTGTAGAGTTTATGTTTTGAGAGCAGGACATTGAAAAATTGCGACCCCAATCAAACTCCTACCAACCAAAGTTTTACACATAAGTCACATCCCACTTAAATGGGTGACAGGCATTTTACAGTTTTTTCACACTTACGTTGCACAATGAATTAAAAATCACAGTGTAATGTCTCTAGCCAAGAAAGACTCTGTTTTTGTGCTCTGCTGGGGAGTTTACAATATATCTTGAACTTGGATGTAGGAGTACTTCTGTTACTATATTATTATTCAAGTATTTAAAGAAGCAAAATCTTAGGAATGATAAAATGCCTTAGATATAACGCTTAATCATGACACGGTGAAAGCTTATTTTGTGATTGCATATGACATCATTGCTTTTTCTTCTGCTGGATGGACTTTTGGTAGAAGGATTTTGTTTGTGTGTGTGTGTAATGTCCTTTCTCTGTTTTACCTTCTGGGGATACAAAGGTAGATGTATTTTTAGGATAGGTATTCTATGTATCTTGTATTGTAAAATATTTTTGCCATTACCTGTCCACTGTAAGTTCTACTTTAGGCTTGTCACAGTTGCATTACAGATATCAAGTATTTTCCATATGTTGCAGAATTTTAAAAGAAGGATTTAATCAGGATGCCTAGAAATCCTTCCTTTTTTTCTGTTTTCTTGATTTTCTTCGGCAAAACTTGGAACACTAGCTTTAGGAAGAGCTATACATCTAGATTTTGGCTGAGATAATAATCAGTTATCTAACAAGCAAGTACATAGCAGTGGAGTTGTGAGACAAAAGATTTGTCTTAAAATACATGAAATAAAATTTTTAGATGGATTTTGCTAGTCTGACCATTTACTGTGATTGACCATCACTTCTGCTAACCAGTGACTTTACCGGTGTGCTTTTTTCTTTGGAGTGAAAGAATTTAACTGGAAATGAAGTGTTGTATTTTGTGTGTCTGTAGTAATTTTATATCTTAACACACTTTCTTGCTCTTGAAGAATTGTTTAAATGGAGACATTGAGTTAGGACAGTGAGATATGTAGCCTCTTTGTCTGTCACCTGAGATTTACCAGCCTCCCATACACCTTACCTGGGTACCCTGTTCTCTGAATTAAATCTGGCAAGCTTTTATTTTACCACTTAGTAATCTGAACTTTGATTTGTGGTCTAGAGGAACTATTGCTAGTTCATCATGGCAGTCATGAAAAATAGAAGAAAAATTCTAGCAAAGAAATTGAATAGAAGGCCAAAGGAGTAAATCTGTGGCCCATTCTGCTGTATTGACATGCAAATTTACAGTTTATCTAAAGAGGGTATTTGCTGCTTCAGTCATCTTTCTAAAGAGCTCTGTACAGCAAATACCGTACCGTTGTCAAAGTATGTTTGTTATAAAAGGCAGAATAATTTGATGTACTGCAGATGAGTTTGTCTGAACTTTTTTTGTAGGTTTGCAGTAAAATTCCATAGCTGACCATTGTATTGCTTAGAACTGGTGTAAGGTGAATAAATGTGGATTTTAGTAGAGTGGGGCTGGGTCTCAAGGCTCACTAACTTCTGAAATTAATTGCAACTTGTCCTGAGTGTGTCCCAACTAAGAAATTGTCTGTCAGAATGTTCCTGAAAATCATTATGTTAGTGGTGCTCTTTTTTTTTTTTTTCTTTTTCCCCCCAGTTTTCAAGGCACAAAAGGGGTGTGACCTGAGTACTTCTCAGAATGACAGTGTGGGATCTCGTCTTCTACTTGTCTTGCATTAGTTATCTGAATGTTAAAATGATACCTTAGGATATAGGGGGTTTGTATTCCTGGCTCCTACTGAGAGTGTACTGGTGGCCACAACATTGAGAAACTAAATTTTTAATGTAAAATCAGTAGAGAACCCTAGTTTGATTTAGAAGTGTACAACTGACAGATGTACAAACAGAACAAGGAAACAACCACAAGTTTTAAAGTTCTAAAGCAGGATTTAAAGAACATAAAGTCTTAGTTTTGTACAACTCAAGGTAGTAGTCAAACTGAACTTAGCAGCACATGTTGAGAACTTCTGTGATATTAGTGTTCTCGGAAAGAAGCGCTCGGGATCTGGTCTAGCAATTGGTTATTTGTTCATTTGTGCTTCAACTTCTAAAGCTTTTGTGGTGCTTGAAATGTCTCATTTTTTAATGTTGGTTTAAATTTTAAGTTTAATCTGGTTTGTGGTTGTTTCTTTTCCTTTTTCCAGGCAAAAGAAAGAAATCTGGGTTAGGTTCGATTGCTGCAGAGCAATATTCAATTTGGAGATGCACTTACAAGTAATCACCAATGCATCTTACTCTTTCAGATTTTTTTCTGGAAGAGATTATTTGACTTGTCAATATTAGAAACATGTTTACTGTCATATTGGTATTTTTTAAAGGGAAAAAAGGGTTTTGTATAAGTCAAAGCTTTTCATTTTGGCCCAACCCAAGAAAAAGATTTAGATTTTTCTATTTCTTTTCATAATGTATTCTTATTTTATGTTAAACTGATTCATTTTACTGCTTTTTCTTCTTTGGTGTAAGCTGAGCAAATGTGCTTCCAAGAGGTTGACTTTTAATTAAGGAGCCAGTTTGGATAGTGCTTGGACAAACGTGTAGCTATATCCAGTTTTGCATTCTGCTGGGGGGGGGATAAAAAAAAATAATGTTCTTTTAGGGATTTTCATCAACTGTTTTCAGTTTTCTCAGTGATATCTGACAAGAGCTTGTGTGTTGCTCTACATTCTCATTTGAAACTTGACTGGTGCAAAGGAGTAATACAAAGTAGTAATCAGACAGCAAATGTCTGATGCTTGTATATTTATTAAAACCAAACAAAAATAGGACAGTCTTAGTGAGTTTAGGAGGGTAGTCAGAAGCCAAAATTTCCAGGAGGAAGGAAAACGTAGGAGAGGGCATCTGCTCTAAGGAGTACTCCTGCTTCCAGGACATCATATAACTGCCAGTTGGTCTTTATGTTGAGAAGTTTCTGTAGTGACTCATGATCTGGAAAACAAAATCAACTCAATTCTGTTTTACTACAGATGGACTTTTATGTAAGAGTAGTGTAGTTCGACTGGACTTGTGGAACTTGAAGCCAAAAATCGATCTTTTATTGGGGAAAAATGGAAATTCTTTTCACTTGCTGGGGTCAGTTTTGTGGTGTGTGACTGGGGGGGGCGTGTTCTGCTTTTTTTTCTGCTTTCTTTCCCCCCTTCCTGTGGCGGATTACTGAAGTCTCAGAAACTCCTCAATCTGTCTCTTCTCTCCCCTATGCTCCATCAAGTTTATCCTTCCCACTGCAACTGTGAACAAGAGCTCTAAGCTGGAGTCTTAGTGCCCCAGTGCTGAAAAATTATGAGGAAGGAAGAGTTTTTTGAGAAACGAGAAAAGAGACCAATTGTGAGCTTTCTCATCAAGAAATGCTGGAACCAGTGTTTATTTTTTAGGTCATACCAGTGTCATGCCACTCTGCCCATTTAAACAAGTCGGTGGTTCTGGCAGAATATTTATTACGTAGGACCTCCATTCACCACTCCACTACTTGAAATATATTGGGCTGAAACGCTCTGTTTACTGGTACTGTGCATCTCGAGTGAAGGGGTGTGTAACATGAGTGAGATGAAGCAAAACTGGATTTTTGTGATTTTTGTTAGGCTACGTGTGTGTGGTAATTGGAGCAAAAAGAGCATGAAAGTCATTTAGTCGTGGTACAACCTTTCTGGACACTGATGTAAATGGTTCATTCAAATACTCTGTTTTAAAACTGTCCACATAAATCAGAAGATATGTTAGAGATGGTTAAAGTATTTTTAAGTTCCATATTCCCCTGTGGTAAAGAGTTAAAGAATAGATAATTGCTTTCTCTTTTCTTCTTTCAGTCTGTGAATGAAAATGGAGACGTGCTTTGTGGTCCTTTTAAACTCTGCTTCATTTGTAAATTTTGAAATTTCTAAATTTGAATCAAATAGATTGAATAGGTGGAAATTAAAAAAAAAAATAAAGCAAGGGTTGGAGCTTCTTAAAGTGCTTCAGTAAATTCTGGTTTTGGGTGCTCAGCCTGTTAGTTCAGTAGCTTCATTGTATTTCAAGTGTCATTAGTGTGTTTTGCTTAAATATTTGTAATAGAAATTATTTTAATAGATTATGGTAAGTATAGACTATAATTAACAATATCTGTAATTAAATGTGCCATATGAATAAAATTGTTTACTCTTTAATCTTAATTACAGGCAGCTCTTCAATTAGAGAATTCAAAGTAGGGAGAGGCAGCCATTGCAGACTACTTCATCACTTTTGGAGACAACTAGTGAAGGAATGCGATTTGAAAGAAGTTTATGCTAGATAGAAGTATAATGCTGAGACATTCAAGATGATCTGGATCCTGCAAATAACGCAATCATGGCAGCAGGAGGCTATTGGCAGATCAGTTTATCCTTCCATTCCAAAGCTATGGAATTTGAATGGTGTAGAAGTGGACATTTTCTCTCTTTGTACTGGCTCAAACTTGAAGGTGGAATTTGATTCAGGGATTTGGTTAATATGCAGAAATTTATATGTAATAAAACCGTAATTTTGGGAAACTTCAGTGTGAGTAAATTGACTTTAATTGAGAGTAGGTACGTGTAGATTCAATTTAAAACTATAGCCAGGCAGGTGGTGGTGGTGCTTAAAGGAGAAGTAACTTCTGCTACTAATCTGCCCTGGAATCCTCTTGATGTACTGCGTTGTCTAAAAAAACATATTGCATTTTCTACTTAAAAAAAAAAAATCTCCTGCCACAAGAAGAGATTTCCACAAATGGGAAATTATTCAGGGCATATAATAAAAATTATTTATCCAAAGTTATTTAAGCTACACCAAGATAAAATATTAATGGCAGTAGCTGATGGAGTAATACGAAGTTAAGAAAAGAGGGCAACAGTGTAATTCTCTTGACTGGTCAGTTGCACTGAGCTATACTATTGTCACTTCCACATATTATTTAAAATACATATTAGTGTAATGCACATACATAGTGTCCCAAATCGAAATAAATGTTTGTTATTGTTTAATCATCAATTGTATAATCTAAACAAGCTTGCACTTCTGTCTTAAATATTTAAATTTATGTTACATTTCAGTTAACACTTTTTCTTACAGATAGTACTAAAAATTCCCTGTGGAGGGCAAAATCCATGATGAATAACAAGTAAAAAAAAAAAATTAATAAGTAATTTGAACATACAAATGTTTGAAGAGACCAAAGTTGGATTTTTGGGGTTTTTTTTGTCTGCCAGTGAATGTCAAATTCAAGCCTTGTACAATTTGCCCTGTGGAAAAGAGATTTTCTTTGAAGGTGAAGAGCTTGAAAAGTTGGATATGTTTATTGTAGGAAAACTTTTTTCAGAGTTTGAGGGATTTTTTTGTTGTTGTGTAAACGCAAACTGTAATCTTCCAAAAACCTTCACAGAAGTTGAAACTGATTGTTAGGAGGAGTATGAACTGGATGGGGTGCCAGCACACTGCAGATAATTAGCAGTGAAGAAGTTGTTATTATCACAATTGCAAACAAGGCTAGAGTCCTTATTTGGAGTTCAAAACTGCCTTTCTTCTGCTGCCTGAGTGGGTGACAAAGGGAGGGGTTCATCCACCCGACCAGCAGAACACAAAAAATTTCAGCTTATAAGAGAGACTTTTGACACTTTGACATCATTATATCATATTCCATTGCCCTACACTTTTAATTTAAGTTCAACAACCACTTAGAATGCTCCAAGATTTATGAGTATCTTGGCAGAGAATGTCCATCTTTTTCACAGACTAGACTGCTTGGTTTTGTTGGTTTGGTGTACAGTAAATATCAGTGACAATTTTTAAGTGAAATTGGAAAGGAAAAAAAAAAAAGATTTGAAATACTATGCCACCAAGGCGTTCAGTAGAAATGTGTCTGGGATATTCTGCATCTTTGAATACTTTCCTTTTTTAGCTCTAGAAGCCAGATTGTATGTAGTGCAGAATTGCTCAAAGCAGTTCAGTGTCTGAAAAGAGAAAAGATTTGAGCTCTTTAGGCGTAGTGTGTGATTTATAGTAAGTGTGCTGCATTCCACAAGCCATAGCACAGAGGAGTGGACAAATGAAGCAAACGTTTTATAATGCAGTATGTTTTTCCTTATTGTCTAAACTATTAGTTTTAAAGTTAATTTTGAAATTTCTGTGCTTTATACCAAAGCAAACATGAAAATATGTAAATCAATTTAAATAGAAGATGAAGAGTGGCGTGAATAATGCAACCTCATGGTTACGTTGCACTTGCACTGAAGTAGAATTCTTTATCATGGTATTGTGACATACTTTGTGTCCAATAACGCATTTATTTTAGACCTCTAATTGTACCAATATGCTTTCTTTTTAAGAGAAAGTGTTGTGTTAGAGAACTTTTTTAACTTTTTCAGAAAATATTGGAAAAGCCCTGTTTTAAGGTTTTTGCTTCTCCTGTTTGATGTAACAAATATACCAGTGTTTATTTCCTGTGAAAGAGACATCAACAAAGATGGTATATAGGGAGTCTGGGTTTTTTTCAGTGAAAGATAAAAATAAAGCATAGGACAATTATAATTTTGTTCTCAGAGTAGAAAATCTCAAAAAATGAGAGGAAATAAGGAGTCTTTGCTGCTTTCAGCAGTGTTCCTTCATTGCAGTTTATCT
>JAHREE010145270.1:0-11097 GCA_033628505.1 Tringa tobata | reverse complement strand
CCCCAACATCCTGATGTGCTAAAGCTGCAGCTCTCTGGGGTTTGAAGTAGTCCTGAGACACAGCAAAGGCATTCTGTGGGCTGGTGTGGCAGAAACCAGAGCACCCCCGGCGCCCCATCAGAGGCAGGGCAGGAGGAGGGAGCCTGAGAGCCCGGGCTCTGCGGAGGGACACAGGGGACAACCCCAGCACGCAGAGCCTCGGGAAACCAGAGTCCAACCTGGAACCAGAGCCTGACTCCAGACAAGGAAACTGAAGCAACTTCCCCTGGCAGGGAAGGAAGGTGGGAACCCCCAGCACGGACCTTGCCATCCGCTCCATGATTCCTGCCCTGACCAGGAAAACAGTGGCATCAAAGAGCCACCTGGGTCCACCAGCAACTTCTGCATCTACCTAGTAAAAAAGTCTTTCAGGGTATGGCTTTTCTCCAACTGACTAGCGCTGGGGAAGGAGCCTACCCTCCTCACCTGACACAGCTGCAGAGGGTTTCTAACCATGCAGACAAATGCAAACTTAATTATCCTGATTATTTAGCATAAGGTTATTAGTTGTTTATTTCCTTCGTTCCACTCTGGCATCCTAATTAAATTTAGTTATTGAATAACCCATTCCTTTTATTTCCTCAGGCCTTTGAGCCGGATGCTGCTCTGGGGGTTGCGGAGCTGTAGGCATGGCATCCTGTGGAGGTGTTGTGTGCCACGGCACGGCAACTGCTGCTCTGAACTCTTCCACCCCATGGCAAATACGAGGGGATATAACTCCTGGTGGAAAGGAAGGAACCCATCCTTGAGGATGACAGGTGAAATAGGGCTGTCGGTGGAGGCGTGGGACCCGAAGGGAAGCACTCCCATCTCCCTGCCTTGAAGAGCATTGCTGTGATTGCCTTGGGCTGCGGTGTTGGGCCAGGCCCTGTGGCTGCTGTGGTGGGAATTGGGAATGTCTCCCGTGACGTCCCTCTGTCCGGTGAGCAGACACCAGAGGAGGGATGTACGCTGCCCACGTGGGGGGGGGACCCTTCTTTGACTTAGTGCAGGAGAGGAGTGTAATTCAGTAGCTAAATTAGGCGTTGTGACTGTTACAAATTTTTATTTTTCTGATTACCGTAGGACAAAATAAACGATTTCTAAATACATCTCCTCTCCTCCTTGGGCTGCCCCCTGAGGCCATACTGCCCGTGCTCCCCCAGCAGCCTTGATGCTTTTTGCTTCTGGCACGTTGGCGAGAACAGCTGCGCTATAATTAAATACCCAAACTCTTGCATTTGGGATTAGATCCAAATACTATTCTACTAAATTAATTCCTGCTTAAGCCTTCCTACGCAGCCCCGTGTTTCGGCCTGGACTCTGCCATTTCAGTTGTTGCACTCCGTAAGAAGTATCACACGGGGGGGGTGATCTGATAAAATACTTGCAACTATAGGCCTGCATACACCCCAAGAAAATTCTAAGACCAGGACACAACACAGGATATTTGACCCGTGAAACTTCCCCCAATCAAATTTGTGTTGAATAGTGAAGGCTGAATTTCTCTTGCAGTCAGAGAAATCAGTCATAACTCCCATCTTGCAGTAGGTTTCTCTCTGGGAAAAATGTCTATAGGTGCTCTCCCCTGAGCCAACACTGGGCTCTCCACTGGAAGGCCATCAGATCTGGGTGAAGACCTTCACCCTCCTTCTGCAACACAGCTCACTGAGAGTGCAGGAGCGACGCACCGGTGAGATGAGATGCTTAGAAGAGCTGTGTTAACCAGTGTCATCTCCTCTAACGAGGCGCTATTGAGATCAGAATGGCTACATCCCTCTGACTACACGCATGGCCTCTGGGGAGAAAGAAGGGCAGTGCCAAGTGTAGCTTCAGCTCCTGGTCCAACATGATGGGAAAGCTGCTTCCAGACAGCCTGTCCTGGGACTGCTTTCTGTATAAAAGGTTCAACATTGCAAAGTGCCCTTGAATAACCCCTGGATTTTTCCTTCTACCGATGCAATAGGTGTGCTGAACCAGTGAAATATTGGTTTGAGGATGGAGGGCTTAGGAGAACACTCAAATTGTCTGTCAGTGGGCCTGTCATCGTTGTTGACTTGTGGTGATGGGAAAGCAGACTCTATCTATATTTCTGCCCATAATGCGATAGCCTTTTGAACTAGTATCAGGAGACTGATAAATAGGCATTGCCTTCCTTGACTGCACAGTAGCCTGAAGATGTTTTCATTTGAATACATATAAATTCCTCCTATTGTGGAATTCCATACAGCAGCCTGGGCTGCCTTGCAATCTAATGTGACGTGTGACAAATTAAATTTGTTGCTCAGGGCTCAAGAACTCAGAATAGATGATCATATCCTTCTGAGACCCATTTCTTACAGCTGGAAGTGATTGAGGAGTGTTTACCTACTCCAAAAATTCTGATTGTGGTATGAACTGGTAAGGGCATAGAAAAGTCTAATGACTTGCATGGAACTGATAAAATGCACATGTTCTTTTCACATTTTTATTTGACAGCACAGCACATGGAGGTGCAGCCTGGCCAACTCGTGTGTGCTCGCTTGCCTGGAAGCCCTGCAGTCCATCCAACAGGTTTGGTTTGATTCCTACAGATGCTGACTGAAGAGAGGTCACCTCTGGGCTAGAAAATCAAGTTTCTGTGGGTGAATCCCACCCACAACCAGCTCCTAGTGGGGCCAGCTCACAGGAATGTAGAGTATAGTTTGGGGCAAGATCGACCCTTAACCGGTAAATTATCTAGGTGAAAGTAGGATTGTCTTCCCTGTGGTGATTGGCACTATCTGAAGATCCAGTGTGTTGTGTAGAGACAGGGAAATACTGTGAGCTTGCAGACAACAAAAAAATGTCATTTAGATTAAAAGCTGAAAAAAATACCCAGGTTTTCTGACTCCCGTCTTTCCTGGGTGAAAAGGAAAAGGAATCTCTAGTTTAAATTACAGAAGGGTAATATCAGGTAATGAAGTTTCTTTTTCCTCATATTGTGGGTGTATCTCCCTTGCAGATCCTGGGCCATACCAGGGGTAGTAGAGAGCTACTAGGAGTAGAATTATAGAATCATAGATTAGTTTAGGTTAGAAGGGACCTTTCAAGGTCACTTAGTCCAACTCCCCTGCAATGAGCAGCGACATCTTCAAGTAGATCAGGTCGCTGAGAGCCCCGTCCAACCTGATGTTGAACATTTTCAGGGATGGGGCATCTACCACCTGTCTGGGCAACCTGTGCCAGTGTTTCACCACTCTAATTGTAAAAAGAATTTTTCCTTATATCTAGACTCAATCTCTCCTCTTTTCGTTCAAAACCATTACCCCTTGTCCTGTTGCAACAGGCCCTGCTAGAAACCAGGCCCCAGCTCTGGACACAGTGCTCCAGATGGGGTCTCGAGAGCAGAGTAGAGGGGGAGAATCCCCTCCCTCGACCTGCTGGCCACGCTGCTTTGGATGCAGCCCGGGATACAGATTCTGGGCTGTGAGCCCACACTGTCAGCTCATGTCCAGCTTTTCCTCCACCAGTTACCCCCGAGTCCTTCTCAGCAGGGCTGCTCTCAGTCCCTTCATGCCCCGGCCCAGGTGCAGGACCCTCCACTTGCCCTTGTTGAGCCTCATGAGGTTCTTCTTGACTCCCAATTTCACACTCTAAATTTTTTTATTCTGTTTGATGATTTGATAATTTTTTCCTCAAATGACAATGCTCTATTTTTGTGACTAACTTCACACATTCTCTTTTTTCTTTTTTTTTTTTTTTTGTTGAGAAATTGTTTCCAATCACTTGAGTGATTGATACTGCTGGGTACTGGATGCAACAGTTAGTGACTGTAGGACAAGGCATTCCTCGGACATACCCTCATACAATTTTTGATCAGTAAGATTCTTTTCACTTGCAGAAAAACTACTCACTTGAGGCTTATATTACTGATTTATTTTCTTTCGTTCCTGACACCGGGAACACAGACATGTGTTAACACTGGGATACTCTCTGTAAATTGTACCTCTCCCATTGTGGCAGTTCATTTACATTTCGCTGTCAGTGGAGCATTACGAATACAAGGAATAATCTGTGAAGTTGATTACGGCGTCTGGGTTTTAGCAAAGCAGTAAACATGTGAAAGCAACTTGTAAACTTTTGTAGCTTCACTGCTGAGTTCTCCCCTTTACTATTTATATTCATTAGGATGTGTGTAAATCAAACAAATATAAATGTCATTGACAAAAGCAGTTAGCAGAAACTTAAGTGTCCTTCTATTTCCTTCTCTGCTGTGCTTTCTCCTTCTGATTTTGCTACGGAGGAACAGTAAAATGAAGGTCCAAAGGATTTCCTTCCCCTTTGTTGAAAAGAAATGTACAAAGAAGCAGAAAGTTTTAAGCAGGAATGAGAAGGATAGAGAGGAAACAGAATAGGAATTGGGAAAAAGAAAGGAGGAAAATCAGAAAAATCCAATTAAATTTGGGAATATGAAAGAGAAAAGGAACGCCTCTGAATGGTAATACTTGTTCCAGGAATTATTTAGAATTTACTGCTTATTTATTCCTCCTTAAAATGCATCCTCTGTGTTCATTACCTTTCAGCAAAAACAACTCAGCCATCATTACTGCTTAATGTCATACATTAACAAAAATCAATAGTCACTTGCTCCAGACAGCTCTCAGGCAGCTGTGCCATTCTGGAGCAGAGGAACGGTAGCTACTGGAGCTACTTAACCCCCTGAAACCTTTTTATTACTTAATACACTTAAAACTTAAAAAACTTAAAAAAAGTTAATCCCAGGCTAGTCCTGTGGGAAAGAAATTGTCACCATTTCATGCGACCAAGATGGTGGTGGATGATAGAGGCAAGGACACTCGAAGCCTTTGCTAACGAGCATCCTTTGCATATGAGCGTAGCAAAACACAGGGGTTTGGGATCTCTCACTCAGGATTAATGCATCTACTCCTGGATCAAAGAGGCCATGGGTGGGTGTCATACCTCTTGGTGAGGAGATGGGATTTTGATGGATGGTTCTTCACTTGTCCTTCAGGAGGTGGAGGGTTTTCCTATCCCTGGGTGTCAGTAAAACCCTCTGCTACCTATGCTTTAATTCCAATTAGCTGCTATATGCACACAGCTAATGCATTACAGGTGTTGGCAGGATATCTCATAAGACAGTGAAATCATCCTGTTTTCAAGTTACCTCATCCCAGTTCCATGTGAAAGCTTTTTTGTGTGAGCTACGGTTCCATTCCAACAAGCCAGAAATACACCTAAAAATCCCACGTAGCAGCAAAAGATTCTCCACTGCTGCAGCTGCCAGCAACAGGAGAGTTTCTGTTCCTGCTGGGCACAGCTGGGTGACGGGTGACCCCGTGCTGCAGCGAGGGCTGTGTCGGTGCTGCCAGCCTTCAGCCGGGCTGTGGATGGTTTCAGCAGAGCTCGTAGCTGGGGTATCAAAGTTTTCCTATTNATGCATTACAGGTGTTGGCAGGATATCTCATAAGACAGTGAAATCATCCTGTTTTCAAGTTACCTCATCCCAGTTCCATGTGAAAGCTTTTTTGTGTGAGCTACGGTTCCATTCCAACAAGCCAGAAATACACCTAAAAATCCCACGGAGCAGCAAAAGATTCTTCACCACTGCAGCTGCCAGCAACAGGAGGGTTTCAGCTCCCGCTGGGCACAGCTGGGTGACGGGTGACCCCGTGCTGCAGCGAGGGCTGTGTCGGTGCTGCCAGCCTTCAGCCGGGCTGTAGATGGTTTCAGCAGAGCTCGTAGCTGGGGTATCAAAGTTTTCCTATTTCAAGTTAACGGGCAACTTTTAAGTCCCCGAGCAGAGCCCTGGGGCGCAGCAGACGAGATAACATCCTTCCAGCCTTTTCATCACAAGCCTTTGCCGTGTGTGCAGCCACTCCTGTACCCTTCTCAACTGGAGAAAACGAGGACAGTCAGCTATTTCTTGGATGCAGTCATGTTTATTGGAAAAAAAAATGTTCTCATAAGCACAGAGATCATACAGAGCCAATTTCCCTTTTCATATTTCCAAACCTGCTCTTCGACTAGCACTCAGTCCAAAAAGTGGTCCTCTGGTTTTCTTCCTGACTTACAAATGTGACTTCTGTCTGCACGGCTTTCTGCTGAAATTCTGCCTGCTCTATAATGCACACACACACGCACAAGCCCCAAACTAATTAACTCCCAGTGTTAGTGTTTATGCTCAGTCTAGTCCTTGGCAGCCACCACCATTGTTTTAGGTCTGGCTGAGCGGTGGGATATTTAATCGTTTGCTCATTTAGCCTGAAGAGAGAGCAGCCAGCGTAGCCATAAAACCCAGCGAGGATTGTATGTGACCAGCTTGAAAAACAAGGATGCATTTGCTGGATTTCACCCAACCTCCTGCAAAACAATGCTCCAGCGCCGCAGTCGGAGAAGGGCTGCCCTCTTGGTGTGCTGAGGAGAAGACTCCACCAGTCTCTCAGGCACCACCTCTCCAGCCTACAGCATCTGGTGGGGGGTTACGCTGCTCCCAGCCCCTTTCCTGCTGCTCCTGCCACCAGGCATTCCCACCAAGGGAATTGTGTAATTAAAAAAATAAAAAAGGAAGGAAAAACTCTGCAAAAGTAAACTATTTTTACTATTTTTACTATTTTTTAAAACGTTATTTAATACACTTTTTTTTTAAAAAAAGTTTGAAGGGGTCATTTGAGCAATTTTCCAGACAGAGCTGAGGAGCACAGCAAGGCTGGGGACAATGGATGGAGCCCAGGAACGCGTTCAGTCAAGCTTTGCCACCAGCAGTGGAACTGGTACATGGAACTTAAGAGGAGGAGAACCCTGCATCTTGCTTCCCTTGCCAGTTCTGTGCCTCAGATTGCCCATCCCTGTATGTCCGAGGACCACCTTAAGACACTACTTAACATCAGGAAAAGCGTTGAGGTTCCTGAAAGGAAAACAATGCCATTTATAACAGAAGTTTGTTTACTTCTAACGCCTACAGGTTATACATCATCAGGACTGCTTCTGCCACCACAGTCACTCTGTAAAGATACTATGTAAGTGTTTCCACTAAATAAATGATTGGACGAAGGAATATAATTTGCATAATTATTTTATATCTATAATTTATACTTTTTCAACACCCATTAACTCATAATTCACAACAGCTATTTATTCCTCTGTACTCATCCAGTATTTATCTCTCTGCTACATATAGCAGCGGCCTATTTTTGGCCTGTGCTAGTAAAGAAATTAATTGACTGACTTTACTGTTATTTATTACCCGGTGGCTTTGCAGCAGTGACTACCAGAGTCCCAGCAGCCTGACATCTGTCTTTGGACAGGCATGGCATCTTACCTTCTTGGTCTTGAGCACAGCTTTAAGGAAAGTTCAGCCTTCCCACCATTGCTATCATATTTTTACAGACCCGAATGTTGGGAAGCTGTTAACATCACAGGCTGTAAGAGGGCCTGTTTGAGGGCGAGGTGATCATCCCCTGCAGGCAGTGGGGAGAAAGACCCTTCTTGAGAGCCCTTCAGAGCACCTCGGCTCAGCAGCTGCTCTGACTTGTCCTTCACAGAATCACCTAGGTTGGAAGGGACCTTTTAAGATCATCTAGTCCAACCAATTAAAAAAAAAAAACAACCCAGCCAAAAAACACACACACACAAAACAGCACCCAACACTAATCCATATCTCCAAGCATCATGTCAACTCCTCTCTTGAATACCTCCAGGGATGGTGCCTCAACCACCTCCCTGGGCAGCCCATTCCAATGCCTGACAACCCTTTCAGTAAAGAAATATTTCCTAATATCCAACCTGAACTTCCCCTGGCGTAACTTGAAGCCATTACCCCTTGTCCTATCATCTGTAACTTGGGAGAAGAGACCGATCCCCACCTCTCTATACCCTCCTTTCAGGGAGTTGTACAGAGCGATAAGGTCTCCCCTCAGCCTCCTCTTCCCCAGACTGAACGACCCCAGGTCCCTCAGCCTCTCCTCATAAGACTTGTGCTCCAAGGCACTAATGACTATGAGGAAGGGAAGCTGCTCAAGTACCTTAAGCTCATGGCACTGATGCCTTTCCTCCCGTGCTTCCTAACACCCATCTTTGCAATTTATTACTAGAAAATGTATTAAATTGATGCCTTGATGCCATCCTGAGTGATGTGCTCTGGGCAATTCTGCTTTAGCAGGGGAGTTGGACTAGATGATCTCTAGAGGTCCCTTCCAACTCTGGCAATTCCGTGAATCCACGATAGTGGTTGTTACTGGAATACATAAATTAAACAACTGTTTGACTCCTTCAGTTGAGTGGCGTTTCTGTCCCAGTTGCACCTCACTGCAGAGCTGTACGAGGCAAACATGGGGGGAAAAAAAAAAGCTACAAAGCACCCCCCGGGCAGCATCCTCCAGGCAGAAGGGCACAGAACCGACTCCGTCCGCTCCGCACCGCCTGGAGACTGCTGCAGAAATTCAGTGGCCTGTGCCCGAAAATGGGGACGGGAGCTGTGTGCTGTGGTGTGAACTGGTTGTATCCATGCTGCCTTGATGGTGAGACTGGGTCCGAGCCAGCTCCCCCCTGCCACCGGAGCTTCCCCCCTTGGCAAGCCTCCTGGCTCACACCAGGGGGTTCCAACAGTCGAGTAATTTGGGTTTAAATGAGATCTCGAGACCCAAGTCCCCAGCTTGAGATCACCCCTTGAGTACCAGCCTCCAGCACCTGTTGTCAGTGCCTGTGAAACCCAATGGGAATAACAATGCCAAAGAAATAAACTGCTGCATTATTTCTGCATCCTAAATGGCATTTCGCTTCCTTGCCGTTAATTGCCCGTGAATCATCTTTAGTTAAGTTTAAGGCAATGAGTAACTCAATGACGCAACAGAAGCTACAGCTCAGAATTCATCTCTTCAGGCACCAGAAATAAAGTGTGATACCTTTGATTGATCTATTGTCAAAATAACTGCAGTTTAGAGCAGCATCTTATTTTATAGGGTTTTCATTTTATTTCCCAGCACTTGGGCTAAAAGACTTTTCTTCACCTGATTGAGGAAAACACAGGTGGTAGAACGTTCAGGACTCACCTCCATGTGGAAATACACTGGAAGAGATATTCCTGAATAACTGTATCTGATGCAGAAATGAGAACTGTAATTATTATTCCAGAATAATTATTTTTGAATAGCTATTTTGGTTTAAGTCTCTGTGCAGCCGCACTGTTTCTGAATTAGCCCTGAATATGGATTACAGTCAGTCCAAAAAAGCACTCCTCTTCTGAAACAGGAGCGTCCAGAGAGGACATACGCCCAAATAATGTTCTGGAATAGCTATTTCAGAGACTTTCCAAGCACTGAGGAGCCCTGAGGGCAGGCAACCTGAGGTCTTCCAGCAGCATCAGGGTGGCCAAGTTCTGTATCGCCAAAGTGCTGTCAAATCTAGGGCAGAGGGGGGAAAGCTGATGCTCCCAGCCCCTTGTGGAGCTCCTGGAGGGGTTTGGTGTGTGGGGTTTCCACGGAGAAACAGAGCCCTCCCTTCAACACACACCTCCCTGCTCCCAGATCTGGGTACCCGTGATGCTGAATGGCTCTATGTCCATCACTCCTGCTAGGATATCTTAGCTTGACCTCCTCTCTCTTGTGCTTTGGCAGACCTGTGGTTATTTTTATAGAGGTACCCCAAATACATACTGAATAAACTGAATGTATACATTTTATTTGCTGATTCTCATTTGCCCTATAATGACTTGCATCTAAAGAACTCTTCTGCGTCGCTTTTTATAAGGGCAAGATTCAGTAGGGATCTTCTCTTCACTATTCACTCAAGAACTGTTTCTCTTAATGTTTCAGATTTTCTTTCTCTCTCTTTTTTTTTTTTTTTTAGAGAATATTAAGGTGGTGTCCCAAACAGATCTGTGAGTCTGCAAAAAGGGGGAAGTTGTCAGAGAAAACTTGCTTTTCTTTTCCCATTCCTATTCTCTTTTCTCACCTGCCACAAAAGACCTGAAGAAAAATTGAAGTAAAACTTTCATGGGAAACATTTTGTCTCAGAGTGAACAGTGAGATAATTATTTGACTTCTATTTAGAGTATAATGAATGTATAGATGAAAGTGTAAAATATTTGCATATTCATTTTCCTAGCTGCTTCTATAGAAATACAATTTTTCCCCTCTATTGCACTGCAACCTATTTACATATACAATTATAGCTTTTCTTTTCTCCAGTGAGTCAACAGCCATGCCTTGTTTTTAGTGTTTCTATTATTTTCCTATTATTGCAGACATATGTTAACAAACACAGTATATATGTAAGTAACTACGTTCCTCATAGCTGTGAACAGAATACAAAGTGTATTTGTCATAACCCAAAATAAAAACATACTTATTCCTTAAAGATGTATAGAAGAGCTACACAATATCTACATTTTCATTTCAAGATATCTATACAAGATATCTATAATTTCTGAAGAAATTAATAAAATGTGGGTTTGGTAAGGATGTACCTACTTCAGATATTTCTAATTTCCCCACATTTCCATTGTTATGGAAGATATTTCTGATAAATTTTGTATTTCTGCATATTTTCTTCTAGGAACTGTACCTTCCTTGCCTTATCAGGAGTCCAGTAGCCCCTTGTCCCCCCTGAATGCAGGCAGGCAGAACCCACCCGAGTAAGTGGGTGATGGCACGTGATGCTGCTGCAGTGTCATTCGGATTCTTTTCCCCCCCAATATAGCCAAACAGAACCTGGTAAAGGGGATCACCCTGTCTCTGATGACAACATCTCACCACGGTCGTGATGGTGCCACAGAAAGCAAGGATGGAAGACAGATCCCATGAAGAGACTATGGCTCGTTACCTTGAAAGGGGCAAGAGTGGTGCCATGGTATCCATGAATAGAATGGATACAAGAATTAGGGAGCATCCAATGAAATTATCAGGCAAACTTCTGAAATAAAAAAGAAGAAAACACTTTTTTTTTGTGCACTAGAAAACCGAAATGTAAACATATATTGCTGCAGGATGTGAAGGGCTGCGTTTTGTCCAGGGTTAATAGCTTCACCAAGTAGGAGATTGCTGGAAGCTGAAGTCAAGGTGTACTTGGAGAAACACAGCTCCATACTGTGACAGTGTTCCC